>CM076577.1:1084826594-1085017618 GCA_034641835.2 Pinus albicaulis | reverse complement strand
TTTCTAGAAAACCTAAACAAGGCATATAGTCATCTAAATAGGGGAAAATACTAATGACTAACACCTTCAAGGCACAAGTTTCATTTTTTCAAGGTATAGGTCGAGGAAGATCAAATTATAGAGGAAGAGGCACAAGCCCACACAGAGGTGGAATAAGCAACCCTTCAAGCTCAAGTGGAAGGGGGAGGGAATCAAAATTCTAGTCAACGCTCAAGCCAAAATCAAGCACAAGGTCAGAGGTATTATAAGTCTCAAGTTCAATGTCATTATTGTAAGAAGTATGATCATTATGCAAATGAATGTAGAAAGAAGAAATATGACATAAGTAGCAAACCAAGTGAAAATTTCATAAAGTAAAATCAGAACCATGATAGCATGTTTTTAGCTTTTAATGTAGCACGAGAAAAACAAGGGCATGTATGGTTTCTAGATTCAGGGTGTAGCAACCACATGACTAGGAACATGGAAATGTTTTCCAATTTAAATGAAAGGGTGAAATATGAAATGACATTAGGGAATGATAACAAAGTCTTTGTCATGGGAAAAGGAAGAGTCGACATTATAACAAAGAATTGAGAGAAGAATTATATTTCAGATGTTTATTTTGTTCTTGGTTTGAAGCACAACCTCATAATCATTGGACAACTCATGCAAAAGGGATTCAATTTCTTTTTCAAAAATGATGAGTGCACATTCTTGGATATTTATCCAAGAAGACAACTGATTGCAAAAGTTAAGATGAGAAACAATAAAATGTTTCCTCTCAGGCTAAAATCAGATTTGAAGGAAGAAGGTGCTCAAGCACAACTATCAATGAATTTACAAGAGAATGAAAGAAAAGTTACAGCTGTCACACAAGTAAACTTTCAAGCAAAAATTAAAGATGAAAATTGGTTATGGCATTTGAGATCTGGCCATCTCAAATTTGGAGGTTTGAATTTGTTACATAGGAAAGGCATGGTGAAAGGATTTCCACTGATAGAAAAACTGAACAGCCATTGTGAAGGATGCATCTTGGAAAAACAACATAGAGAATCATTTCCAGCAGGAAATTCAATAAGTGTAAAGGCACCTTTGGAGATTTTCCTTCAGATTTATGTGGACCAATGCAGACACCATCAATTGGGGGCAGCTATTATATTTTTACTTTCATATATGACTACACAAGGAAGACATGGGTCTACTTCATAAAAAAGAAAAGTGAAGTGTTCGAGCGCTTCCGTCAATAGAAAGCTCTTTTTGAGAATAAAATTGGACACTATATCAAAGTGTTGAGGAATCACAAAGGTAGCGAATACATCACAAATGAATTCCTGCATTTTTTTAGGGAGTATGGAATCCACAAGCAGTTTACAACAAGGTATACACCTCAGCAAAATGGTGTCATGGAAAGGAAGAATAGGACCATTATGGAAATGGCAAGGAGTATGTTGAAGGAAAATAATTTTCCAAATGGTTATTGGGCGAAAGCTATCACTTGTGCAGCATATATCATTAATAGGTGTCCAACCAATAGTGCCAAGAACATAGTTCTGTTAAGACTCTATTTTTCCTTGCTTTATATCACCTTTTACTCGAGATACCTCATGCTTTTGTTTAGTTTGAATAGTTATTGTCGTGGTTTTGTACATTCTCGGAGATAATAGAGTAAGTATTTTCTATTCCCTTGTTTTAAAGAGATTTAAACATTAAAATCATCCTTAATAATATTTTGTATGTTTGCAGGTTTAAAACTGAGTTGATTATATGCATAGGCCAACAGGCCTTGATCCTGCATTCACCTTCCTGTATTATGCAACAAGTCCCTATTGTTGGCATTATGATGTAATATGTTGATATGTTTTCCTTGATGGAAACCTACTTGATGAGTTTCCTTTTCATAGCAACCTATTTGTTAAAGATGTAAAAATGATGTATCTACAGCTCAGTTCATATGTGGCAGAAAAAGGAATTCCAATCAGTGACAGAGAAATGATAAAAGTAATATTTCACAATGTATACACATGTTTGATGAAGGCAACCTGAGTGTGCCTGCAGGTTTGATGAAGGAAACCCACATATAAATCCAGAATTAGTGTATACACAGTTTTGATAAAGAGAAGTCATGTATACACACAAGTACGAAGAAACCAAGTCGCATATGTACTTACGCACTCGTTTTTTGATACCAGGGGTACTTACCATGGTTTTATCACACATTATTGAGCGTTGTATCGTCTATTTGATTCCATCCAAGAATACCATCGGCACTTGTGTAGTCTTGGCTCATGGTATTGAGAAAGGCTCAAACTATATAAGAAGAACAAGATCATAGTGCAAGGAGTGCAAGTGTATGGGTTTTTGATTGAATACTTCACTCTGAAGTATATCTACATGGAATGGGCTACATTTTATAAATAGATCTGAAATAATGATGCACCTATGAATACAATGATGGATCGGGATCTCTAGACCCGAAATGACTATGTATTTGTTTGATCTGTTTGTGAGATGTTTAGAACTATGATCTGGCGCATATTTGCTGAAGTGAAGGGTATGATTTGAGTAAGTCTGTTGATCTGAAACTTTACACAGTCTTGAATATTTATAGATCTATACAATGGTTCGTCACGGTGAAAGCGTGTATACACGCGGGTTCATTTCAACAAAAGCGCTTATAGAAGTTAGGGTTTTCTAAAGCTTGCTGAAGAGGTTGCCTATTTATTTCTTCTATATGTCTGTTGTCTCTTAATGAAGTCTTCATGTAGATCTGGGTTGTTTGAATACTGTATATGTTTCTAGCTGATTATGTACAAATAATGTCAGTGACTGGGTGATTGAATTTGATGGATCTTGCTGATTAAATAAGGATTCTGTAAATCTGACAAAGCATGAATGAATGCCTCAAATCTGTTCTGAGTTTGATTAGATTCTTAAAATTCAGTATACAAAGATCTATACGTAGGTTGGTGTGCAGGAAAGCACTTATATACATAAGTTTCAATAAGTAAAGTAGCTAATAGATTTGATTCTATGAATTATCAAGGTTGAAATTGATTTTATGTTAGTTGAGGAAGTACGGGTCTATTATTGTGTTGCAGTTCTGGTGATCTCCTTTGATTGCGTTAGAGGCCACAGGTTATGGCAGCTATTGGTGTTGATCTACATATTGAGTTGTATTGAAGCTGTTGGATCCAGTGTGAAAATTTATGAAATGTGGTCTATAATTAGATTCGATGGTTGAAGAGCCTTCGGTGTGGAAGTAGAATCTTCTTGCCCACGAGAAGGCGGTGTTCTATTGAGGGGTTGTAGCTCCTTCCGTGAGTGGATGGTAAGCGAGATCGGGGGTTGGGCTCCTTCCAATGAGTTGGAGAACGACGAGAAGGTTGCAACCTTAAGGTAAGTGCCTCGTGCGATATGAGTTTGCATCGATTACAACATTGTGACATTTTCTATATAATAAATATTGAAGACAGAGATGAAAGAAGCGATGGTTTTCTCCCGACTTGGGTTTCCACCTTAAATCTTGGTGTTCATGTGTGATGCACTTGTGTGATGATTTATTATATTATTTCTGTACCTATTTACTGTTTAACTATCTGATGCATAACTGATGGATTGGGCTAAATAATTTTTTCTGAATATTTATCTGAACAGTAAGATATTTTGGTATATGCAAGTTTCCCTTAAGATAGCCGCATGTATGCATTGGTTGGGCTAATAAAATTCGCGTATAGAAATCAGTAAGAGAAAAAGAAAATATTGTGATTATTGAAATTAATGATTCACCCCCCCCCCCCCCTCTTAGTATTTTTCCCAACAATTGGAATCAGAGTAGGTCCTTCTGAAGAAGCTTAATCGCTAGAAGGAAGATCATATAAGATGAGAAATCAAGATGGGACAGCATCTATCAGACCACCACTCTTCAATAGAAACAATTTAATATTCTGGAAGACAAGGAAAATATCCTACCTTCAGTCTCTTGGAGAAAATGTTTGGGATATAGTTGACGACGTTTACCAATATCCAACAGTAGTTCCAACAGATCAAGCAGCAAGGAATAACTATGAAACCAATGCAAATATTGTCAATGAATTATTAGGGAGTCTGACTGAATCAAAAATTTTCAAAGTCATGCAATTAAATATAACAAAGGAGATACGAGACAAAATCATTCTGAGCTATAAAGGTGATGCCAAGGTAAAAAGTGATAAACTACAAACTCTCATAATTCAGTAAGAAAATCTCATAATGCATAATGATAAAAGTATTACTAGTTTCTTTTTACATCTAGATGAGATCATAAATCATATGAGAAAACTGGGTGAAACCATAAGTGACACTAAGATCTCTGACTCCTAAATTCGAGTCAAAAGTGTTTGATATTGAAGAGAAGAAGGATCTATAAACTCTTACTATTGTTCAACTTCATGGGATTCTGACTGCATGTGAAATGAGGAAAGGAGGTCTGTCTAAAGTTTTCTTTTAGAGCTACTGCAAAAGGCAAGGACAAGGAAGAACAAAAAGAATCAGGGTATGTATCAGAAGAAGATGAGGTAAATTTCATAAAGAAAATTCATCTTGGCACTGGAAGGTTCAGAGGTAAGCTTCCTTTCAAATGTTTTTCTTGTGGAAGAGTTGGTCATTACGCTTCTAAATGTCCTCATAGAGATCATCATGAAAAGGGAAAGGATTTAGGAAAAGGTAATAAGAAACTATCTATCAATAGAAAAAGTTTATATACTCATGAAGATAGTGATGGTCTATCAAATAGTGAAGAAGGAGAATCTGATCAAGATATTAGACTGTTCATGGAATTTGAAAAAGACACTAGTGAGGCTAAAGATACTTTTATGGATTCTTTAGAAGAAAAATGTTTTCTTTAAGAAACCAATCAACTCAAAATATTCTTGGAAGAGAAAAAAATAGCCATAGATACTCTAAAGAATCAACTCATAGAAAAGGAGAAGCATAATGACAAATTAGAATGTGAAATATTAAGTCTAAGAAAGGAAATTGAGAAAGTAAAAACTTTAAATATTAGATTTGCTAAAGGATTTGAAACCTTAGATGAAATTATCAAGGTTAAACGCTCTCCTCTTGTAAAGACAGGTCTTGGATACATTGGTGAATCTTCTCAGTCTTCAACTACAAGCTATCTAAATGCAGCTAAATCCAACCAACAAAATTTTTTCACTCAGCAAAAGAACAAAGACAATGCCCAGGTAAAGCATGATAACTCCAATTCAAGGATGAACAATGACAAAAATATCAATCGAAAGGTAAACAAAAATAGAAGCTTATATGATCACATAAATTTCTTCTTTAATGGAAAATGTTTCTCATGTCATAATTTTGGTCATAAAGCTACTCAATGTGTTGCATACAAAACCATCATGACCAGAGAAGCAAGAAAGAAAAGAAATGAGACATGAATAAAGAAGAATACTTATAAAAAAAATTATTCTCTTCAAGGCAAAATTGAATGTTCTTTTTTAAATAAATTTGGACATGAAGAATCTGAATGCAGGAGAAAACTTCAGCCTAAAGAGAAAATACCCACAAGTTCCAAGGTATGGAGAAAGAAGGAATTACAATTTGAAAGTTGCGGCATAAATACTGGAAAGGAAAAAATGGTACATTGATAGGATCATTCAAAACATGACTTATTGTGGATAAATATAAACTTATTTCATACAATCATTAGAAAAAGAATATTATTTTTGGAAATGACTATCAGTATCATTAAGAATTGGGGTCTGTTTTCTAAAGAAAAGGTTAAAGCTAACAATGTTATGTACGTTGATAGATTAAAGAATAACTTGTTGAGTGTGAGTCAAATGTGTGATCAAGGAAATTAAGTTGTCTTTCGTTCAACAGAGTGTGTGGTTCGTGAACTTGACACAGGAAATATCGTAATAAAAGGAACAATAACACCAAGCAATCTGTATATATTGAAAGGTGTCCAAGAGAAATATTATCTAGGTAAATATATAGAAAATTGGTTATGGCACATAATATTGGGATATTTGAGTTTTTCTCAAATAATAAAATGAAGCAGGCTCAAAGTTGTTCGTGATCTACCCAACATCACTTTACCCAAAAGTACCATATGAAAATCATTCCAATTCTGTAAGAAAACCAAGGTGCAATTTAATGCCAAAGAAGGATCAACAGGTAAGCCTCTTGAACTTATACATATTGATTTATGTGGCCCTGTAAGGAAAAATTCACCTCATCAAGAACAATACTATATCCTATTCATTGATGTTTTTTCTAGAATGTGTTGGATCGGTTTATTGAAACATAAAGATGAAACATTTGAAAAATTTAAGATCTTCAAAGTTTTGGTTGAAAATGAATTAGATCTAAAAATCAAATGTCTTATATCTGAACAAGGAGGAGAATACATATCAGATGAATTCTTTGATTTTTATGCACAATATGCCATAAAAATACAATTTTATGTAGCTGTAACTCCACAACAAAATGGCATGGCGGAATGAACGAATATAACAGTTCAAAAAATGGCTTGTGCTATGCTTGATGAATATGGGACTCCTAACACCTTTTGGGGAGAAGCAGCGCATACGATAGTAAATATTCTCAACAAGGCTCATGTTCATGTAGACAGTGATAAAAATCCTTATGAACTCTGGTATGGTAATATTCCCACTGTGAAGCATTTTATAGTTGAGGTACATGCCTGTGATCCATAACATTTTAATTATAAATCTTCCGGGAGATCACATAAGGAATTTTTGGAACCGACGCGTTTCGAACTCCAACTAAAATTCATCATCAAGATAATGAAGATTAACTGATCTGACATACACATTTATAACAGGAAGAGAGAAGCAACGGTCAAAGCCCAAAGAGTTTAAAAACGGTCAAAAATAAGAAAAATCATAAAATAATCCAAAAAATATAACTAACCCATCCTAAAAACTAAAAAGGGTCAAAAATAAAATTAAAAATGGTCAAAAATAAAACTAAAACTAAAAATAAAAATATAAAAAGTCATAATCCCTAAAAATCCCCCCAACAAGACAAAAAGGTTATTAAGAGAAAAATTCAAGTCAAAGTCATAAACTCTAAATAAATTAAAAATAAATAGAATAATAAAATAAAATCAATAAATACAATAAATTAATAAATAAATGAGAGAATAAAATTAGACACAAGAAATTAAAATACAATTAAAATATATATATATAAAATAAAAATAAAAATAAAAATAAATTATTTGTATTTTATGTTAATTAATAAATAAATTCACATACATAAACCAATAAATAAAATAATAAAGTAAAATAAATAAAATAACAAAATAACAATAAAAAAAACCAAATCATAAAATAAAAATAAAAACCAAAGAATAAAACGACCCAGTAAAAAGTAAAACGAAAACCAAAGAATTCAAGTCAAAGTCATAAGCTAAAAATAAATAATTTATAAATAAATAAAAATATAAAAATAAATAAAAATAATAAAATAAAATCAATAAATAAAATGAAATAAATTAATAAATAAATACATGAAAAAACTTTTTTAAAAAAAATAAATAAATAATTTTTTTTAATTATATTTTAATAAATAAATAATCAAATACTAAAATAAAATAATAGAATAACAACCAAAGAATAAAAGGAACCTTACAGGGAGTGAAGAGATGGAATCCAATAACTGCTAACTTTCCATTCGTCATCCCTGTTCAACGTGCGAGACCTCTTCTCAATCTCAATCGCCTCCCTAAATTTCCGGTGATGGAAATGGTCAACCCTAGCAAGGATTCTAGCGTCCTCCATACAGATGTGATGCTTCGTCTTTCCTGCATGCTCAGCTAACACAGAGGACTTGGTTCTACCATGCCTAATATCCGCAACATGCTCCTAGAACCTCTTATTAATCGAACGACCAGTTTCACCAATGTAGGGAGTCCCGCAAGAGCACGGAATCAAATAAACACCTTTCATGTTTTTAGGGTCCAACTGGTCCTTAACCGATTAAGGGAGCCCCGAATGGTGTTTAAAGGTTTAAAAGACGAAGAGATCTTATGCTTCCTTAAAATCCGAGCGATCTTGTCAGTGGTACCTTGAATAAAAGGTAAATAAACTTTACCAACAACATCACCACTAATCTTATCCATCCAGGACTTTTGCTCGCTCGCATTCATGAAAGCCTTCAAACCCTGACTTCTACTATAACCGTTTTCTCCGAAGACTTTAAGGAGATGGGCTTTCTCTTCATCTAAATGATCATTATCAGAAATTCTAAGAGCTCTTGTAGCTAAATTATTCAAAACTCCAAGTTTCTGAGCAGAAAAATGATGAGAGTCAGAATGCAAATATTGCTCCGTGTGCGTCTTTTTCCGAAAGACACGGTGCGAGAAAGAGCCATTATTATTTCTAGAGATGAGAACATCCAAGAAATGAAGGTTCCCCTCAGTTTCTGTTTCCATCGTGAACTTGATGGAGTCCGACTGACTATTCAAGTGCCGATGGAAAGCCTCTAATTCATGACGACCATGAGACCAATTGATGAATGTGTCATCAAAAAACCGCTTCCAAACCTTGGGGGAATTTTTTTAGGGAATATGAATTTTTATATTTATATTTATATTTTCGAATCGTTTTTAATTTTATTGTTTTCAGACCATTTTAGTTTTTAGGATGGGTTAGTTATATTTTTGGATTATTTTAAGGATTTTTCTTATTTTTTACCATTTTTTAACTTGTAGGGTTTTGACCGTTGCTTCTCTCTTCAGGTTATAAATGTGTACGTCAGATCAACCAGTCCTCATTATCCCGATGATGAACTACAGTTGGTAGTTCGAAATGCGTCGGTTCTAAAAATTTCGTATGTGATTCCCCGGAAGATTTATAATTGAAGCATTTTAGAGTTTTTGGAATCAAAGGTTTTATTAAAAATAATGATGAAAAACTTGGTAAGTTTGAGCCTAGAGCAGATGAAGTAATATTTCTTGGTTACTCTTTTAGAAGTAAAGCATTCAAATGCTACAATAAAATACTTCGGAAAATTGTTGAATGTATTGATGTTGTAATTAATGAATCTCTCACAGCCCCCAAAAGGGAAATAACAACAAATGAGGATGATGATGATGTATATTTTCCCTCATCAAATAACAACAATATAGAAGGAGAACCCAATGAAGCACCAGAAGAAGATATATCATAAAAGGCTCCATCCAAGTATGTTCAAAAGAATCATCCAAAATATCAAATTTTTATAGAAAAGGAATCAGGGTTTCAAACAAGAAGAACTCTTGTAGGATCTCCCAGTTATCTGGCATTCTTATCCACCATTGAACCACAGAATGTAAATCAAGCTAGTAAAGATGAATTATGGATTCAGGCCATGAATGAAGAACTTGATCAAATTGAAAAGAATAATACTTGAGAACTGGTTCCAAGACCTCATGATAAAAATATTACTGGAACAAAATGGATATTCAAAAACAAGTTAAATGAAAATGGATATGTTATTAGAAACAAAGCTAGACTTGTTTGTAAAGGGTATGCTCAATAGGAAGGTATATACTTTGAAGAAACATTTTCACCTATAGCCAGACTTGAAGCCATAAGAATGTTTCTTTCTTTTTCAAGTTTTCAACAATTCAAGGTTTATCAAATGGATGTAAAATTTTCTTTCCTCAATGGTGATCTGGAAGAAGAAGTTTATATAGAACAACTAGAAGGATTCATTCTCAGAAATGATGAAAAACTTGTTTGCAAACTCAAAAGGGCTCTATATGGTCTAAAACAAGCTCCTCGGGCACGGTACTATCGTCTTGAAAAATATCTTCAACAACAAGGTTTCACAAAAGGATCTGTAGAGAGTAACTTATATACAAAATTTGAGAATGAAAAACTGTTAATTATTGTTGTTTATGTTGATGACATCATTTTTGGGAGTAATGAAGAATCCATGAGTCAAAAATGTGCTTCTTTTATGCAGCAATAATTTGAAATGTCTTTACTTGGGGAACTAACATATTTTCTTGGCTTACCGTGTGCAACAATCTAAAGATGTCATATTTCTCTCACAAGAAAAATATCTCAAACAAATCCTAAAGAAATATGGGATGGAAGACTACAAGTCTGTGAACACTCCAATGGTGACCAGATGTAACCTCAGTTCTCATGATGATTCTCCCATGGTAACCAACAAGAGTATAGATATATGATTGGAAGTCTTCTTTATCTAACTGGGACTATACCAGATATTATGCATGCAGTTGGGATTGTTGGATGATTCCAAGCCAATCCAAAGGAGTCACATCTTCAGGTCGTAAAAAGAATATTCAAATATCTACAAGGAACTCAAGATCTCGGTCTATGGTATCCCAATAATGTTGATCTTACTCTTCATTCTTACACAGATGCAGATTGGGCTAGAAATATTGATGATTGGAAAAGCACTAGTGGTGGTGCATTTTATATGGGGCCACAATCAGTATCATGGTTTCGCAAGAAACAAATTTCCATTGCCTTATCTACAGCAGAAGCAGAATATGTGGCTTATACATCATGTTGCACACATCTTCTTTGCGTGATGTATACATTACAAGATATTAAAACAAAATTTTCTCCTCCCATCTCCATCCTATGTGATAATACAAGTGCCATCAATATCTCAAAAAATCTTGTTATGCATTCCAAAAACAAGCACATTCCTATCAAATATAAATTTTTACGTGAACATGTGCTTGAACAAAAGGTTAAATTGGAGTATGTTCCCTCTAAATAACATGTTGCTGACATATTTACAAAACCTCTTCCCAGGGAAGCATTTTAATATCTGAGACAGAAGTTGGGAGTTGTCTCTGTCTCTCTTACCAAATCTATTTGATTTCAGAAGATTAAATTCGGTATACAGGTTGCATGAAGCTTAGTTTCATATATACGCGAGTTTCTCTCTATACAGTCATGTATGGATCTTGTTGTCATAAAATCTATGGTTCAACCTTCAGAATAGTCTGTGTCATATTTTTTACTATGTTGCTCAGGTGTTGATTGATACATTCTGCGGTTCTAGTGTTAATCTTACATTTCCTTTCCTTGATAATGATCTGCTAGATGAAGATGCTTTTATGAATTGGTTGTCGAATGTTGTGTAACCAGCTCCAAAAATAGAAGAAAAGAGATATCAACGCCTTAGAAATAAGCCACTTCGAGGGAGCAACCTCCAATACATTACATAAATGAACAATTCTTGGATGATACAATTTACAAAACCTCCTTTCTATATATAGGAGTCCATGGGGCCATAATGTAATCCTAGTGGGCCACAATGTAATCCTAGCCGACCTAACAATAATAATTTAAGGGCACAATAATAACAAAATGGGGGTTACAAGGGTACAATAACAATAAGGGGTTTACACTAACAATAATAAGGGGCTATACTAGTGATATAGGGACCTAACATGCCCCTCTCCTTCAAAAAAAGTGTTGTCCTCAACACTTGAGTAGCTCTGGTTGCTTCTGTATAAAATTCTCATCCTCCCATGTAGAATCTTCAGTGGGTAAGTTCTTCCACTTGATGAGATACTCTCAAATTGATCGATTCCGTAGTTGTCGAGTTCTTGTTTCCATGACCGCTTCTGGTTCCAATATGATTTTTCCTTCCTCATCAAGTTCTGGCAATATTGTTTGAACTGGAAGATTTTCACCTATAACCTTCTTTAAGTATGAAACATGGAAAACTAGATGTACTCGCGAAGAAGCAGGAAGCTCCAATTTGTATGCCATAGTACCAATCTTTTGCAACACCTTGTAAGGACCATAGTACTTTGGCGATAATTTATTATCCTTCTTAGTTTGCTTGAGGGACATTTGTTTATATGGTTGTAGCCGTAAAAATACCCAATCTCCTACATCAAAACTTCTCTCGCTGCGATGTTGATCTGCCTGTTGTTTCATTCGATTTGTGCCAAATTCAGGTTATCCTTTAAGAGTTGGAGAACTTCTTGCTGATGCTCGATGTGATCTTCCACTGCTTGAACCTTCGAATTTTCCCTTAAAGATGATGTGATGGATGGTGGATGATATCCATAAAGTGCCACAAATGGGGTCATTTTTGCTGCAGTATGGAAGGAAGTGTTATACCACCATTCAGCAAGAGGTAACCACTTGACCCATTGTGTTTGTTTATCAGATACAAAACAACGAAGATATCCTTCCAAACATTTATTTACGATCTCAGTTTGACCATCAGATTGAGGATGATAAGATGAGCTATGAGCTAATTGAGTACCCAAACAAGAAAATAACTCCCTCCAAAAATTTCCAGTAAAAATGGGATCTCTGTCGCTCACAATAACCCTTGGGCTTCCATGTAGCTTTTGAATTCTGTCCATAAATGTAGTAGCAATCGTACTTGCTTTAAATGGATGAGATAATGCACAAAAGTGTGCATACTTGGTAAGTCTATCAACTACCACCATGATGACACTCTTTCCTTCGGACTTAGGTAAACCTGTGATAAAATTCATTGAAATCTCCTCCCAACGTTGACTTGGAATGGATAAAGGTTGTAGAAGTCCCGGGGTCTTAATTGTCTCAACTTTATTCTGTTGGCAAACCAAACATTCCGTCACAAAATTTTGAATATCAGATTTAAGGCCATCCCAAAAAAATTCTTTCTTCACCCTTTGGTAAGTTTTTAAAAATCCCGAGTGTCCTCCTAAAGGAGAAGTGTGCAATTCCAGAAGAATCTTTTGTTTTAGTTGGGAATTTTTACAAAGATATAAGCGATCTTTGTACCATAAGGAATCATTTTTCCAATTAAATGTATCAGATGTACTAGGATCTTGCCGTAACTTTTGAATGAGTGTCCATACATCTTTTTCCTTCTTCCATTCATCTCTTGCTTCGGTTATCCAATCTGGTTGGATAATAGAAATGGCACAAAGCAATGCTTCCACCTCTTCATTCTTCTTGAGAGTGCATCTGCAACAACATTAAGCTTCCCTTTTTTGTAGATTATTTCAAAGTCATAACCCAACATCTTTGTGACCCATTTTTGTTACTCTTTTGAAGATAGTCTTTGTTCCAAAAAGTGTTTAAGACTATCATGATCATTTTTTACCTTGAAGTGTCTTCCCATTAGGTAAGTTCTCCATTTCTTTAGTGCATGCAGTATTGCTAACATTTCATTCTCATAAATAGGTTTCTGTAAATACTTTCCTTTGATTGGACGACTTTCAAAAGCAATGGGTCTTCCTTCTTGCATTAAAACAACACCAATTCCATTTCCTGAGGCATCACATTCCACAATAAAGGTTTTTGTGAAGTCTAGTGTAGCTAAGACTAGTGCTAGGCACATTGCCTCTTTAAGATGTTCAAAGGCCTTAGTTGCTTCAGGAGTCCATGAAAATGCATCTTTCTTCAATAATGTTGTTAGAGG
Source organism: Pinus albicaulis (assembly GCA_034641835.2). Taxonomy (NCBI): domain Eukaryota; kingdom Viridiplantae; phylum Streptophyta; class Pinopsida; order Pinales; family Pinaceae; genus Pinus; species Pinus albicaulis. The sequence continues at coordinate 1,085,004,208 of CM076577.1, read as the reverse complement.
TGCTGTTATTCTCCCATAATTCTTAACAAACTTGCGATAATACCCTGTTAACCCGAGAAATCCTCGCAACTTCTTTATGGTTGTGGGGACTTTCCATTCCTTAATGGCTTTAATTTTGTTAGGTCTACCTTAACACCCTCGTGAGATACAATATGACCCAGATATTCCACCTCTTGTACTCCAAAGAAACATTTGGATGTTTTTGCATATAATTGTTTCTCCTGCAATAGTTTGAGCACCCTGTCAACATGTTGAACATGATCCTTCTAAGACCTGTTGTATATTAGTATATCATCAAAAAATACTAGCACAAATTAGAAAATTAAATATTACAGAGCAATGAAACACATAAAATATGCGGAAAAATACAAGTACACAAAACACATAAAACCAGAGAGACACAGATATACGTGGTTCACCCAGTTTGGGCTACGTCCACCCCGAACAGCCAGTCCTTCCTTTATATTATCCAACAAAAATGAAGAGACAAAACCTACAGCAGATCCGCTGTAATATCCTCTGTTCTCTCTCACAGTCTCCCTCTCTGTTTCTCACTCCAAGAATACACTCATAATACACAGTCGCAATACAATGCCCTCATATATACAAGGGGGTTTCCTTCTAGGGAAAAAAACCCTAATCTAAACATAACTTCTACCGTCAGATCATTTGCCTAATGAACGGCCCAGATTGACTAGAAATTACTATACTTTTACAAGGCAATTCCATATCCTATATCTGCTTCTCCGTGGGCGTTGTCTCCAAAACCCTCGCTTTAGGGGGGCCCGGGTGCGGTCGGGCCCGCCCCTCCCCTGGACCCCCCACGGAAGCGATTAATTATGGGCGGCGTTTCCTCCCCTTTTAAGTTGCAAGGGTCCAATGTTGTGATACAAAGTAAACAAGATAATCAGGCTCCACACCCAACAATCTCCCACTTGGAGACTGTTTGTAGCAACTCCATCGCTGCTTCATTTGCTAGACAATGACTCCTCTTTGGACCTAGTTGTTCCTCATCTTCATCGTCATCCTTGAAGAACAATTGAAACTGAGCACATTCTCAGTTTCTCCCTGATTACAACTTTTGTTAGCATATCTGCAGGATTTTGGCTAGTGTGTATCTTTTCTAGCTTCAACTCTCCATCTTCTAATATTGACCGTATGAAATGGTACTTGAGATGTATTGTTTAGTCCTGGAATGAAATGCTAAGTTCTTTCCAAGATGAATGGAACTTTGGCTATCACTATATAGTGTGCCCATATCATGCTTCTTACCCAATTCACACATAAACCTTTGTAACCAAATCATTTCTTTACTAGCCTCTGTAGCAACAACATACTCTGCTTCTGTTGTTGAAAGTGAAACAACACTTTGGATTTTTTAAACCCAACTGACAGCTGTTCCACCTACAGTAAATACATATCCTGTAGTGCTCCTCCTGTTATCTCTGTCACCTACCATATCTGCATCAAAATATCCCTGTAGAGCAATGTTTGAACCACCAAAGCATAATTATTGATTTGTGGTACCTCTCAAATATCTGAGAATCCATTTTACTGCCATCCAATGTTCCTTTCCTGGATTTTTCATGTACCTGCTTACAACTCCCACTGCATGTGCAATATCAGGCCTTGTGCAGACCATTGCATACATTAAGCTTCCAATTGCTGATGCATATGGAACTTTAGACATGTAGTCCATTTATTCTTGGGTCTTGGGGCACATCTCCTTACTAAGTTTAAAATGGCTAGCAAAAGGTGTACTAACCGTGTTTTGCATTGTGCATATTAAATCTTTTCAACACCTTTTCTATGTACTCATTCTGAGACAGTGTTAATTTACGATTTTTCCTGTCTCTAGTTATCCTCATACCAAGGATTTGTTTTGCAGCTCCCAAATCCTTCATTGCAAATGATTTTGCCAATTTTCTTTAGAGAAAATTTATTTCCTACATGTTAGACCCTGCAACAAGCATGTCATCTACATACAATAACAATATAATATAGCTGCCATCATTTTTCCTTTTCAAATAAACACAATGATCAGAGTGACATCTAGTATAACCTTGTTCAGACATAAACTTGTCAAATTTTAGATACCACTACCTTGGAGCCTGTTTTAAGCCATACAAGCTCTTCTTTAACTTGCACACCAATTTTTCTTTCCCTTTTACCTCATATCCTTCTGGTTGCTACATGTATATCTCTTCCTCCAAATCTCCATGGAGAAATGTTGTCTTTACATCTAACTGTTCAAGATGTAAATCTTCCGCTGCTACAAGACTTAAAATAGTTCCGATTGAATTCATTTTAACAACAGGAGAAAATATTTCATCAAAATCAATACCTTTCTTCTATGCAAACCCCTTCACCACAAGTCTAGCTTTGTACCTCTGCTTTCCTCCATCTTCTTCCTTCAGCCTGTAAACCCATTTATTCTGCAATGTAGTTTTACCTACAGGCAACCTGACTAAGTCCCAAGTCTGGTTATGCATTAAGGAGTCCATCTCTTCTTCCATGGCTAGCTCCCACTTCTTCCTGCTTTCAACCTGAATTTCTTCTTCATAACATTCAGGTTCACCAGAATCAGTCAACAATAAATAATATAATGAAGGAGAGTATCGTTTAGGGGGTCTACTTATCCTGGTAGATCTTCTAACACCACTTTCAGGTGTTTGAGGTGCCTGTTGCTGTTGTGGTGGTTGTTGCTGCTGTGGTTGTTGATTATTATTATTTTCAAGCACCTTTACTTTTTCAGTTATCTCATCAAGAACCGTGTATTCCTTGCTTTCTTTTTCTTGTTTCTTTTCCTGCAACTGATTCTTATACAAGACCTTTTCATTGAATATTACATCTCTGCTCCTAATGATTTTATGATTTTCATAATCATATAAGCGATAACCAAAATCATTAACACCATATCCAATAAAGGTACATTTCTTTGATTTTGCCTCAAGCTTTGTTCTATTTTCTTATTAATATGGACAAAGGCCTCACAACCAAAAGGCTTTAAAAAATAGTAGTTTACCTTTTTACCTATCCATGCTTCCTCTGGAATACCACCATCCAAGGAACTTGAAGGCCCTCTGTTTATCAGATAAACAACAGTATCTACAACATCTGCCCAAAATTGTAAAGGCAATCCTGCATGCAATCTCATGCACCTTGCACGCTCCATGATTGTTCTGTTCATCCTTTCTGACACACCATTTTCTTGTGGTGTTCTTGGAACCGTCTTCTCTCTACGAATTCCATGCTCTGAACAGTACCTATCAAACTCTTTGCTGCAATATTCACCTCCATTGTCTGATCTGAGACACTTCAACTTCTTTCCTGTCTCAATCTCAACCAAAGCTTTCCATTTCTCGAAAGTATCAAATACATCAGATTTATTCTGAATACAATAAATCCATGTTTTTCTAGTTGCATCATCAATAAAAGTAACATAATAACGAGAGCCACCGAGAGATGATACTTGAGCAGGTCCCCATACATCTGTATGCACAAGCTCCAATTTTAAGCTCTTCTTTTCTTTCCCAACTCTGAGAAATCTGACTCTCTTCTGTTTTCCATAAATGCAATTCTCACAGAAATCCAAATCAACATTCTTCAAACCTGGCAACAAATTTCTTGAGTGAAGAATCTTCATTCCCTTCTCACTCATGTGTCCGAGACTATGATGCCATAATGCTGCATCTGCTCCTTTGGAAGTTAAAGCATTAACAGAGTTAGAAATACCATTGCATAAATACAATGTACCAACCTTTTCACCTTTTGCTATTACCAACGCTCCTTTGGTGACCTTCCAAGTTTTATCTGTGAAAGTTGTCACACAACCTTCACTGCCTAACTGCCCTGTTTAAATCAAATTTTTCTTCAGATCTAGAACATGCCTTACCTTTTTAAGTAGCCATTGGTTTCCATTCTGTTGTTTTACAAGAACTTTACCCATTCCAACAATTTTACAGGGTTTATCATCACCTAAACGAACTTGTCCAAAATCTCCTTGAACATAGTCATGAAAATATTTCTTATCAGGTGTGGCATGGAATGAAGCCCATGAATCTACAACCCAAGAATCAGTAATATTTTCGAAAGAAAGAATCAAAGCATCTTGTAACACATTACCTGTCACATTTTCTTCATGATTTTTTTCTTGTTGTGTGTCTCCTTCTTTTCCCTTCCGAGATCTACAGTCTTTCTTTAGGTGTCCTTTCTTTCCGCAATTCCAGCACACTATCCCCGATCTAGACTTGGATCTGCCTTTCCTTGATTTACTGCGATATCCCGAGCTCTTTCCTCTTTCCATTCTTCTTCCCCTAGAATCTGCACTCAAAGCATTACCTGATGTCTCACCGGAGCTTTTTCGTCGCATTTCCTCGCTAAGGATAGCACCAACAACATCATCAAACTTTAAAGTACTAGATCCAGAGACAAAGTTACTAATGGCCATTACTAAACCATTCCAACTCTCTGGCAATGAGCACAAGAATAACAAAGCTCTAACTTCATCATCAAAGTTTACCCCTACAGAACTTAACTGACTGGTAACTGTATTAAAATCATTTAAATGGTCTGCAACAGATCCACCTTCCGACATCTTCATATTAAATAGTCATTTCATAAGAAATACCTTGTTTGAGGCCGAGGGTTTTTCATATAGTTTTGCCAACGTCTGCATCAAACCCTCTGTTGTTGTTTCCTTCGAAATATTGAAGGCGACTGACACCGCAAGACACAACCGTACTATTCCGAGTGCCTTTCTATCGAGAATGTTCCATTCCGCGTCTATCATGGCCGTCGGCTTCTTTGTTTTTCCGCTCAATGGTAGGTATACATCTTTCTGATACAGATAATCTTCCATCTATATCTTCCACAGCGGAAAGTTTTGGCCGTTAAATTTCTCGACCCTAAACTTACCATCGTCCGCCATTGCTCCCACTCAAACCAGGAACCCTTCTTTCCTACGAGTTTATCAGCCAAATATACCTTCGGCTCTGATACCAATATTAGAAAATTAAATATTACAGAGCAATGCAACACATAAAATATGCGGAAAATACAAGCACACAAAATACAAAACCAAAGAGACACATATATACGTGGTTCACCTAGTTTGGGCTACGTCCACCCCGGGTCACGGCTCTTCCTTTATATTATTTAGCAAAAATGAAGAGACAAAACCTACACAGATCCGTTGTAATTCCCTCTCGTTTCCTCTCTCGCCTCTCTATTTCTCTCGTCGAGAATACACATACAATACATACCGGCACACACAATGCCCCTCATAAAAAGCGTGTATGGGTTGCCTTCTAGGGCAAAAAACCCTAATATAAACATAACTTCTACCGTCAGATCATTTTCCTAATGAACGACCTAGATTGACTAGAAATTACTATATTTTTACAAGGAAATTTTACATCTTTTTTTTTAGCGTAGGGGGCGCTGCCCCCGAACCCCCGCCAGGGGGGGCTCCGAAAAGCGCTGCCGCCCCCCCCTGGACCCCCCACGGCAGCGATTAAATTTCGGGCGGCGTTGCCGCCCCTTTTAAGGTATAGGGGTCCAATGCTGTGATACAAAGTAAACAAGATAATCAGGCTCCACACCCAACAATCTCCCACTTGGAGACTGATTGTAGCAACTCCATCGCTGCTTCATTTGCTAGAAAATGACTCCTCTTTGGACCTGGTTGTTCCTCATCTTCATCGTCATCCTTGAAGACCAATTGAAACTGAGCATGTTCTCAGTTTCTCCCTGGTTACAACTTTTGTTAGCATATCTGCAGGATTCTGGCTAGTGTGTATCTTTTCCAGCTTCAACTCTCCATCTTCTAATATTCTATCGAGAATGTTCCATTCCGCGTCTGTCATGGTCGCCGGCTTCTTTTTTTTTCCGCTCAATGGTAGGTACAGATCTTTCTGATACAGATAATCTTCCATCTGCATCTTCCACAGCGCAAAGTTTTGGCCGTTAAATTTCTCGACCCTAAACTTACCATCGTCCGCCATTGCTCCCACTCGAACCAGGAACCCTTCTTTCCTGCGAGTTTATTAGCCAAATATACCTTCGGCTCTGATACCAGTTGTTAGAAAATTAAATATTACAAAGCAATGCAACACATAAAATATGCGGAAAATACAAGCACACAAAACACATAAAACCAGAGAGACACAGATATACGTGGTTCACCCAGTTTGGGCTATGTCCACCCCGAACAGCCAGTCCTTCCTTTATATTATCCAGCAAAAATGAAGAAACAAAACCTACAGCAGATCCGTTGTAATATCCTCTGTTCTCTCTCACAGTCTCCCTCTCTATTTCTCGCTTCGAGAATACACACATAATACACAACCACAATACAATGCCCTCATATATACAAGGGGGTTGCCTTCTAGGGCAAAAAACCCTAATCTAAACATAACTTCTACCATCAGATCATTTGCCTAATGAACAGCCCAGATTGACTAGAAATTACTATACTTTTACAAGGCAATTTTACATCTGTTTTTAGCTTCGGGGGACTTGCCCCCGAAAACCCCCGCTAGTGGGGGGCTCCGAAAATCGCTGCCACCCCCCCCGCTCCTTGGACCCCCCATGGCAGCGATTAATTACGGGCGACGTTGTCGCCCCTTTTAAGGTACAGTGGTCCAATGTTGTGATACAAATTAAACAAGATAATCATACTCCACACCCAAAAATTACACAAAAATATGAATTGATAGCTACAATATATGATGGTTCAAGTGACTCATTCCTATCTCAAGTGAACTGATTCATCACACCTCATTTACTTGATTTACCTAATGTATTTACCCTAGTAGATAGTAAAAACATGATAATTACTTTTACTTTCATCATTTACATAATTAAAATCATCATTTATCAAGATAAAAAATAAAAACTCGAGTGAAACTCATAAAATTTCAAAAGACTATCAAACACGCCATCTTCCTCTCAAATGCACCCTTTCTGTGTCAAACATGCCCTCTCTGTTCAAGTTTGAATTTGGGTGCCTTCCCGGTGTCAAAATTTCCTCCAAGGTGGGTTTTTGGAAAGCCCTTCAAGTCTACTTTCCATAACCTCCTTCAATTTTCAAAATGAAGCCCATTTTCTCTGACAAAAATCATTTCTCCCAAGACTGCTAAACGTGCAACGCCCAGGCCAAAAATGAGGCAGAAACATGGCTTTTTTCCTTTTTCACTGACCAATTTGCCTCCAAATGCTTAGAAAATGCATAGGGTTTATGTCCTCATCATTCTGAATCTAAATTGGTGTGAAGATGGATGATAATGTGTTTTAGGCATGGAGTGTTACCTTAGCAAGTATGTCTAACCTCATTTTCTACTCTTGCTTGGTCAAGGCTTCAATTTTTGCATGGGTTCTTTTGAGCTTGGCCCTTGCAATTTTGTTCCTCATGGCATAATGTTTTTCCATCCTTTTTTGAATATCATTATCCTTTTGAGCCTTGGCCAAGAGCTTCTCCAAGTTTTGGTTGGCTCTGTCAAGAAATGATTCCCTGTTTTCACTGATTTAAATGGCAAGTTGTTCATTTAGGCTAAGTTGGTCCACTAGCACAACTTCCCTTTGTATCTCTAGGGCTAGAGCTCTTTTCATCCCTCTAGTCCTAGGTCTCTATCTTGGAGGCTAGTCCTCCTCATCATAATGTTTAGCATACTTCTCTAATGTCTCTTCAAGCAAGGCTTTAGCCTTCTCTGCCTCTCTTTGTGCTTTGATGCATATCACTTCATCAATGGAGTGTTTGGTCTTCAGTTGTTGGTTCCCTTTCCTGAGAAAGTTAATGAAAAAATTGGACCTTTCAATATTATCTTGGAGGTCTTTAATCTTGGATTCCTTCTCTTGGATGATCAATGAAGGATAAACATCAATCGTGTTCAATTTTACATGATCGAAATATGCCTCTTTCTCACGGAGGCCCTCCTCTTCATGTATGTCCACCTCTGTCATCGTTTCCTTTTATTTATGTACCTGATTTGTTGGTGAAGAAGGTAGATCCCCTCCCACAATCTGTGGGGGAAACACCTTTATATGACCTCTCTGATAGGTATGTACCAATGTGTCCAAATCAGCCCTCTTAGGCTTGTTAATTTGACCTCTGCTAGGTGACCCAGACTCAATGTGAAATGGAGATGAAGGTGGTGAGGTGGATGAAGGAGACTGATCTGGTGATGATGTATGAACACTAGGCTTAGATGGAGGTATGGATGTGGAAGGATGAGATGATGAAGATTCATCTTGGGCATGTTGAATAGGTGGGACAGTGAAAATATCATTGGATATGAAGGTATCCCATGTAATGTTTAATTGATCAAGGTGATGAAGGAACATCATCTTGATGAGGGAATGATGAAAGAAACTTTGCATTTGATGACCATAATCTCTCTTTTGGGCAATAAATTCCATATTCTCAATGCTCTCGTAGATATAGTAAGGTATATTAAGCATTATGGCTCTTGTAAAGTGCAGGAGTAGCCGAATATGGTAGGAGTAGAGTCTATAAAACCTACCCTCACAAGTAAAGTACCTCATAATAATTTTCATCATGGGGACATATCTGTTCAAGAGATAGGAGAAAGGAAAAATCCTCTTTCTCTCCTTCTTTTACCTTTGTTTAATATATGTCTCATAATAAAACTGATTTAAATTGCCTTCCTTAAAACATTTTTCTCCAATGTTTGGGATCCCAGTGACAGGTGATATAATGGTAGGATACATAATGAAAGTAATACTGGCAAGGGTTACATGGTTGTCATGGAGGTTGGAAATGAATAATCTGGAAAACATAAGATGGTATTGGAACCTTTGTACTTTCTCACAGAACTCAAAACAACCCACATGCTTAAATAATGTCACAGTGATGGGAGGTGTCATGAGTTCTCTGGTATTTTTTGGTTCAAGTATAATATTTCTCCCTCCTTTTTCAGATGGCCTTCTCTTCTGTCTTTCTTCCTCCTCACTATGACTTCTGTTCTCCTCTTCTACCATAATGTATTTGGTTTCAAAACCCTAGGGAGATAATGGAATGGAATGGGAGTATATGAAGTGAGGGTTAGTGTGAGGAAATTCGAGGATATGAGAATATGGATTTGTAATATGAGGGAGATGATAGGGAGTAGTGATTATGAGGGGTTTTAGAATAGGGGATTTAATTGTAGGTAGGGTATAGGGATCCTAGACAAATGAAAACCTATGACTTAGGGTTTTGAAGGATATGATAGTTTAGGGAAATGGGATATCAATGTAGGGAGTTGGGAAAGTGTCTTATGATATAAGGAAAGGTATATGAAGGCTAAGGGACCGAAAATTAAAGTGTAAATTAGCTTTTGAGGGAAACTGGGGTTTTTCAATAGAAAAGAACACTGAATTTCTTTTAAAATAACTTACACATCCAAAATAACATTTTATGATGAAGAGTGAAGCAAATTTTCACTTACCAGCTTGTTTGAGTCATGGTGAATCATGCTTGAAGGAATGAAGGTGAATTTGTGAAGTTTAAAGGTCTTGTAGATATTTTTTGAAGAAACTGGGTAACCGTGTAGAACCACTAGAAAATGTGCCCTCCTCCTGACAAATGCGCAACGTCATTAAGAAATGAAGAACGCTTTCATACAAATGCACAACGTCACTGCGAAACACTTAACGACAATGGAAAACGCGCCCTCGAACCCTGTTTTGCACAATTTCACCCTAAAACTTGAAAATTTCTCTTTTGTTGAGTTTTCTTGAGGATGTAGGAAGGAAATGAACTTTGATTTGATGTGTTGAGGGATTTTATACTTAAGTCGATTTGATTTATTCTTTGAAAACCCATTTTCCTTATGTTTCACTCTACCTTTCAAAATTTCAGACTAATTCTCTTTAACTTCTGACTTTTTGTTTTGCAGGTTGACCAGTTGATGAATTTTGACATTTCTTTCCTTGAGTTTGGCATGAGTGCTTTGAGTTGACATCTAGGGAGTGAAAATATTACATATAGAAAACATAAAATTACGTAGGAAATTAAAAATTAATTACACATTAGTTTTCATATCAAAATGAAATTTTGATATGAAAATCATATAAAATCAAAATTACAAATTTAAAAATATAATATTTACATATTGATGATCTTCTGAACATGGAAATAGAATTTCATTGAGTCACTCTCACATTTGTTTTTTAACTTTATTGGGATGGAAAGATGCATTTTTAGACCTTCAAAAACAAAACCCTAATGACCTAGTGGGACCTTAAATAACCTAAATTCCATGGTTGACTCTAACTGAGATAAGACATGATGAAATGAGATTTTCACAGGTGTTATTATGCTCAGCAAGACAATGAAGGTGAGTCAACAAATGTGATTTTATGAGGGAGAGTGAAGTTTATCGAGTAGGGCTACCATCAGTGAAACAATTTTTATCATGACCTAATGGAATGATATAAACATTTTAGAGTTGGACACCTAAAATGAAAATTAAAAGAATGATATTGATCACTGATGGAAGAATGCATATTTAGACACTAACAAGTTCTTTACTGTAATATTTTTCAATGCATGAAATTCCACACACTTGCACCATGTTCCATATATATTTGGAAACAACACAATAGGTGAACCGCATGGAAAATTACTTGGTCGGATGATCCCCTTGCCAGGCAACTCTTGGATTTGTTTTTTTAATTTCGTCATTTTCCATCACTGACATCCTGTACATGCCATTGTTCAGAAGAGGAAAATCTTGTTGCAATTGGATTTCAAGTTGGATTCCTCATTTGGGAGGAAATCCCTTAGGCTCCTGAAATATCTCATCATATTGGTTAACAACCTCAACCAAATCAGATTTCAACTTTGAATCACAACCATGAAAGGCTTCACTCACAACATCACTCTTTTGTTTGACCATTAACATCACAAAATTCTTGCTAGTGTTAATAAGTCTCTTCATTTGTCCGACATTGACAAGTGAAATATACCATCTTTGAACAAGTGATACGTGTTTTCATGGAAATGAAAAATAACTTTCCTATCATCAAGAAAGTTTGTTGTAATTGAAAATCTAAGTATGCATTTCCTTGTCACTTGAAAATTTGAATTCTTACATATCCAACCTAAAGGAAAAGGTCTTGGATGAGGAATGGTCTCTAAATTTAACTTCCTGACTAAGTCTTCAGAAATCAGATTTTCTTGTGAACCACTATCAAAGAGCGTATCAATTTTTATATTCTTTGAAATAACTCAAATATGGAAAAGTTTGATTATTGTTTTCTCATACTAAGTACCATTAGGGAAAATTGAAGAACTAGTGCTTGCTATGCCCTTACCTTTCATTCCCATTGTTGTGATATTTGCTTCATTTCCCGAATCAGATCCTAAATCATGTTGTGTAGTTGAAACTTTCTTTTGCTTCCCTTTGTTTTTAAACATTTTGGGTCTCATCTCAGGATGAAGCTTCCAACAATGGTCTTCAACATGATTCTCCTTGGAAAAATGTTTGCATGTTAATTTTTCTCCTTCCTTCTTTATGGATGCATTCTTCTTTCCTTTCCCTTTTAATTTACCCTTTCCCTTGTTTGCACATTGAAATGACTTTTTGATACCCTCTTGTGAAATTTATTTCCCCCTTGCTTCAAGATGTGTTGTGTGAACAAAAACCTCATCTAAACTTGTAGGATTAAACATAAGGATATTATGCCTTAAATAATTTTGGAAACCCCCAATATATTTCAATAAAGTGTCTTATGATGACAAATCTACACCTAATATCAAAGATCTTCTAAACTCTTGGGTGTAACTTTTCACACTTTGACATTTTAGTTGTCTAAAATTAAGCCAAACCATAATAGCCTTTTGTATATAAGCTAATGTATAAAAATGTATTCTAAGTGCAACAATAAAATCTTTCCAAGAGGTTGATGCCTTACCATGTTTTTTCATATCCTCTTGTGTTTTGGCTTCCCACCAAATCGGTGTTGCACTCTCCAATCTTAATGAAGCCAACTGGATCTTTGTTTCATCATCTCTGATGTTTTGCATCCTGCAATATATTTCAATATGAAAAACCCAATTAGCAATTATTTCAACATTAACTTCAACGTTGTACATAGGCAATTTAAATTTAATATCAAGTCTCAATAAGGGAGTTTTACCATGTCCCTTTGGTGTATGTGGAGGTGTTTGAGTAAGGGTTTTTATGGAAGAGGATAAAGATGATGCTGGAGAAGAATGTGGTTTGTCATCATTCCATTTTGAAGGTTTTTCATCATCTCTTCCTTTTCCTCTAGAAGAACCCTCTCCTTTTGAAGGCTTGGAGCTCTCACCCTACAATCTTAATTTTCTGTCTTCATAGAGAAATTTCACCATTTCAGTCATGTCAAAGAATGATTTTCTAAAATATTTTCCATCCTTTGACATATTATCAGCTCCTCCTTCATGTGACATGCTTATTAAAGCTTCAGGTACAACTTGAGGTGAAACTTGTTGTGGAGATTGTGCTCTCCTTGTTCTTGTCCGAACTTGAGAAACTGCAACCACAAGCTTGCCTTCTCCTCTCTTGAGTTTCAACCTTGTAAGCATCAGAAACACTTGCAAATAATTAAATCCAAATAGCACAATGAAACCTAAGCTCTGTTACCAAACTTGATTTGTATATTCAAGTGATTTTAGTTTATTTAAATTGCAAAGTGACTAAAATGATTTTTATTGCTCTTATGTTAAATTCATAAACACATAAAAAATGAATTTAAACTCAGAATTTGAAGAATATTGAAGACAATAAAACCATAACAGTAACCAAAAAACATAAAGTGACAAAGGAGTTCACCCCTCTTGGGCTACGTCTCCTAGTCTAGCTTCCAATGCTTGGCCCTATATGATTATGCTCTACAAAACGGTGATTACATGTTATAGTGCTCAAATGGCTTCAATAACAGTTCCAAAAACATCAGAGCTATTAGAAACACCTGTATAGCCTCTTTCTGCTCCCAGAAAGACCAAAAACTAAGAAAGTTACGAATATTTCTCTTTTTTACCAAATTTTGCAGCAAAACTCTTGACAATTCAGCCCAAACCTAGCACAGGAACCCTGAACGCAAAAAATGTCCTACAAACTTGACATGATTCCTACTCAGCAGGAAATTTGTAGAACCATTAAAATGTCCTCTAAGCCCTAAAATTTACACGTGCACCTGGCCATGTGGGGTCCCATAAGACCTGGGGTTGGCCCACTCCACTGGTGGTCTCATATTAATCTTGAGGTTGGTCCCATGGGAAAGGTTTACTAGAATTTTTACTGGCACGATTAAGACAACAATCATTCAGATGGTCAAGTGGGTTGAGGTTACATGCGACAGTTTAATCAGAGGTTCACATGTGCGGTTGGCATTGAGAGTTAGGCTGGGGGTTAGTGGTGTCGGAGATGGCAGCCTTGGAAGGGTTTACATGTGACAGTTAAGGTTTGGATGGTTAAAGGGCCATGATTTATATATGTGCCCAAACATAATTCAAATTAAATTTTCCGCCAATCTTTAAACAATTCCTATGTGCAATTCAGTGGTGGAGGGTTCAGTTAGTTCACGTGCAGTTGTATGTTGATCAAATCCCATGGAGGTGTTAATCCCACACTTAAAAAAAAATTGTGGCCACTGAGATGTCATGTGGCAGCCTCTAGCTGGGCCACATGGCAGCCTATGGTTCATCCACATCACCACCACAAACCCAATCAAATTCTTCCAACTCAACCAATCTAAGCTAATAATAACCTGACACTTGTAGCGCTGCCATTGGCTCCTGAAGTCTAGTCACCCTACCCAGTCAGTTGTACAGACTAATCACTGGGCAACCTACACACTACATTTTTAAAATTTTAGTTGTTTCCAAAATCGACCAAAACTCATTTATGGGATAATACAACATCTGATTTCCGTGAAATGAGTTGCGAAAAATTCGGAATGATGAGCTCTATCCATTCATTCATTTTTCGATCTATTTCGACAAATTTTATTTTTGAGCATGTTTTTGGGCATCAGATCAATTGGTTATAATGAGCAGTCAAAATATTACAGATTATATAACTTTGTCACCAAGAATACCATAATTAGGAGAGATGTTATGTTCAAATAACAAGAGTCATGGAATGGAACTATAGAAAAAACAATTGATGCGCAAGAGCCACTAATGGAAGAAGATGAAATGGCAGAAAAGGAGTAGCAAGAATCGCAGGTGAAGACAGCAAACAGACTCATGCCAACATGGACTTAACGATTATTTGAGCATAATGGATCTTCAAGAAGATCAACATACCATAATTCTCCTAGAAGCTAATCAAGTGATGAATCAGGAAATGGTAAGAGAAATATGAGAAGTCTAAAAGATATTTATGATGATTTGGATGTTAGTTCAAATTTTTCATTGCTGTCATTTCAACCTTCTTCGTTTGAAGAAGAAATCAAAGAATAAAATTGGGTGCAAGCCATAGATGAAGAAATTGAATCTGTTAAAAATAATGATACATGGGATTTTGTTGATTTGCAAAGAGACAAAAATCTCAATGGCGTAAAATTTTTGTACATGACAAAGTTGAATGAGAAAGGTGAAATTGACATATTTAAAGGAAGACTTGTAGCAAAAGGATTCTCACAGCAACTGAGAATATTTTTTCGAGAAATGTTTGGTCCGGTAGCTAGATTGTGTATTATAAGAGTAGTTCTAGCCATAACATCTCAAAACAAGTGGAAAGTATATCATATGGATGTGAAATCAACCTTCTTGAGTGGAATTCTAGAAGAAGAAATTTATGTGCAATAGCCATCATATTATGAAGTTGTGGAGAAAGAAGATAAAGCTTACAGGTTGAAGAAATTTCTTTATGGACTAAAGAAAGCACCTATAGCTTGGTATAACAAAATTGATAACTACATGATCAATAATTGTTTTTGTAGAAGTATCATTGAGCCTACCTTATACACAAAGGTAAATGAGCATTGACAGATTTTGATTGTTTTATTATATGTTGATGACATGATTTTTATAGGTGATCTTGAGTTATATGAATTTAAAGAAGCCATGATGAAAGAAATTGAGATGACAGATCTTGGTCTCATGAAATATTTTCTTGCCATATAAGTTTAGCAATATGAAAAATGAAATTTTATTTCTCAAAATAAATATGTGAAATATTTGTTGAAAATATTCACAATGGATAATTGCAAACATGTCCCTACACTAGTTGCAATAGGTACAAAGTTAAGAAAGGGTGATGAAGGATCAAATTTCCATACAACTCTATTGAAAATATTTTTTGGTAGCCTCATGTATTCACAACTACAAGACCGAATATTACACAATGAGTGTTTTTTATTTTCATATTTTCGAAGACTCGAAAAGACACATATTGGAGTCCAGGAAAAATAATTATTAGATACATAGCAGGAAATAGAGATCACGACATAATGTATGTAAGCACAAAGAAGAAGGATTTGATTGGCTATAGATAAAGTGATTTTGTAGGTAGTTTGGATCATAGGAAGAGCACTTCTAGTTATGTTTTCCATCTTGGTTCAAGTGTGATTTCATGGGCATCTAAGAAGTAGCCTATTGTGAGACTTTCGTCGACAGAAGAAGAATATGTAGCAGAACCATCAACATCATATAAAGAAATGTGGTTAAGAAGAGTATTGGATGGACTCAAGTAGAAAAAACAAGGATCAACAACAATATATTGTGACAACACCTCAGGGATTGCACTATCCAAGAATAGTGTGTTTCATCAAAAGAGCAAGCATATTAATACTAGATATCATTTTATTAAAAAAATTGTGAGCAATGGATAAGTTCACTTGAATCCTTGTAAATCGAGTGATTAATTGGATGATACATTTACTAATTAATTAGCAAAAGATGTGTTTGAATTTCAAAAAAAAAACTTGGGTTTTGTAAGCCTAGCTGAGACATAGACCAGTGGGCATGTTTTAGTTGTCATGAGTCATATCTTATTTTAGCAGTCATAATTAAGGGGGAGTGTTAAAATATCTAATTAAATATCGCCTGAAGATTTTGATATAATTAGAGAGTCAATTAACTGAGCATTAAGTCAAGTTGAGTTAAATGATAGATGATTTAGTGTGTGGTTGCGTGTCAAGTTATATTAGGTGATTCGTTAGTTGTAAAGGTATAAATACCCCTCACCGGTTTCATTGTAATCAATCAAGTTTGTGTGATCAATAGAAGAGACACAACTTGTGTTACTGTGTGAGTTATTTGTGTTATTTTGTGCTTTACTTCCTTTGTCTTTACAACAAAAAACTTCTGATTTTTCAAGAGATGAACATAACTTTTGCATCTTCAAAGGAAGAGTTTGTTTCATTCAAATGCTATAGACAATAATTAACTTTCCTGAAGAATTATTTCGTGGTGGTCAGCTATTCTAAGATGGGCCTACTTGTGCCAAAATTATAGCTATTGAAAGACGCATGGAAATTATAATATCAAGCCTAAAAGGATACAGTCATTCCTATTATGTTGTCCAAGAAGAATAATTTTTTTTTTTTTTTCGCCACTGTGTGAATTGCAAGGGTTTTGATTCACGCGAAGTTGAATAGTAAGTGTTTTGAGTTCAAATACAGTGGGATGGTGTTGTGTTATAGATATGGGCCATGGAATGAGCTATATTGGTTTATTGTCATCGAGCCAGAGCATTATGTGGAGGCATTGGAAGCCACACCTTCGAATTGTAAGAATTTGAAGTACAAGTAGGATTTCCCTTGCGAGAAAAGTCCTTTTTAAAATTCCAATTTCAAGTAGTGATACCTGAGTACTCCCATAAAATTCATTGTTCCTTACAAAGCTACATGGAGGAAAATAAAATAATTTTCGTATACGATAACATCCTTATCGTCATTAGTGCCTTATGAATGTCAACAATGTCTTGTGAAGTTGAGGAGGAAACTTGAGGCAATGACAACAAAGGTTTGGGTTGCAGACTTGAGATTGTTGCAGAGGGTTGTGCGTTGGTTGGATCAAATGCAAAGCTAATTGGAAAAATAAAAGCGATCAAATTTGAAGGTATATGCCTAAATGGGTGAAATTTGGGCGATACTTTAGTTGCCTTAGGCGTAGGTGTTATGATTGCCATATTCTCTTACCAAAGGAAAAGATTGCGTGATTTAATAAGAGGTCATCATGGAGGGTAAAAGGATTGAAAAATTCATGATTTGATAAAATTTCAGTAAATTTAAAGGTGAGATATGATCAAAGATCTCAAGGTTAATGCAAATCGGTGGTTTTCTTGCAAATTATGATAAAAATCCAAACTAATAAGTCCACGTAATTAAATTGTGAATATAATATCCATGTCACATTAAATAAAAATCATTCAATTGTATGAATTAAATTTAGTCTTAGAAGTTTCAAGGAAATTGGAATTATAGTAAGAGGTCAAATTTATAAAGAAGTTATTGATGTAAAACAAAAAAAGTGCATATTCAATATTACTAATCATCAAGATTAAAAAGTTTGGAAATATGTAAATTGAATATTAAGTCCTACAAATTATGAAATTATTACATCAATTAAATTTTCCAAACCATGTACCAGCAAATTCAATTATAGTAGAATTCGTCACATTTATTCTAAATGACTAAACTTGTAAAGTATAATGCACAATATGCAAAGTCTTACTTTTAAAATTTTATTTTAAATTGCAACATGAATGTAAAATATAATCTATCAAAAGAAACTACAATTTAACTACTTCAATATGGTTATAGCACTAAACATTTATAAACCTTCATAACCATGTAAACATTTTTCATAAGCCAATTACAAAGTTTAATGTTCTCAATCAAAGTTGAACTATTTAGTGGTTCATATGAATATCCTACATCATGTTGACATCCAAACCATAAATAAATCAAATTGTGAGCAAACCAAAGTGAAAGCAATCTATTGTGAAAACAAAATAAAAGAAAATTGAATAATCACCGTGAAACAAGCTAAACTGTAAACAATTCAAACCTAAATGGAAAGCACTTAAATATTATTAAAATCAAACTATATATATCTATTTAAGATAAAATAAAAAGACACGGTGGTTCCCTAGCAGAGGGGATAGAGGGGGGCCTTCTTGGTTGGTTTCATGTGTGAAAGTAAACCAGTAAACTTGAGCTGCTATAGCATCACTATAGCATGTAGGGGCTATTTAAGACATTGTTTCAAGATAATGTAATCGTTTCGTCTTAAAATTATAAGTTTGTCATAATTATTTATTCCGATTCAATTAATTATTTAATACCTTTATTTAAGATGATATAATAATTTCCTCTTAAAATTATAGTTGTATTAACAAATTATTTTGATATTTTAATTATTTTAAATTAAAAATGGTCTCGCGTGCTAATAAATCTAGATGTTTTTTTGTTTATTCTCCGTAGTTCTCGTTAATATAGCTAACTAACTCCAGCATGGAGAGTTATTTGAAATTAGAGAGTCAATTAACTAAGCATAGAATGAAGTCGAGTTAAGTGATATATGAATTTAGTGTGTGGTTGCATGTCAAGTTATTTAAGGAAAGTCGCTAGTTGGAAAAGGTTAAATACCTATCACCAAGTTCATTGTAATGAATCAAGTTTATGTGATCAATAGAGCCGCACTTCTTGTGTTATTTTTTGTGCGAATTTCTTGTGTTATTTTATTCCTATCCTCTTGTGTCTTTTAAAAAAATTGGTATTAGAGTTGAGGAAACATCACAAGATCTGTGGTCCGTGCAAAGACAGTAAGAAGAGGACCAAGGGAAGAAGACCGATAATTTTTTTTTTTAATTGCATTGCAAAATCGTTGGATTGTTAAAAAATGTGCGTGTGAAATATGAGCTTTGTCATTACATAGACCACAAAATTTCGTTGAAACTCCCATTCCCTTCAATATCCAGTTATTTGCACCATTTATTAATTTTGGGGGTGCGCAAGCTCGTAAGGAATTAAAGCAATTTTGCTGTAGGGGCTTCAGGGAAGCTTGCACTTCTTGCTGAGTCTCTTCTCTGTGATCCAAGACACGAACCTTTACACCAACCTCTATACTTTCACACTCTAGCATCATTCACGCGGCCTCCTACATTTAACGGACTGGTGTTCCTCAGACCTCAGTGAACCTTTGGCGAACCTCAAGTGAACTTCTTGTCTCACATATCCTACCTCAACAGATTAATTTAACACAGGTAGAATAGTGTACTCATAGGCAGAAATATGCTTCAGAAATGGATACTCATTTTATTCATGAAGATAAATATTTTACCGAGAGATATAGTTCTTTTATAGAGATGGAATGTTAAGGCCTTTATCAGCTATTGCGTCTTGATAAACAAGAAGATAGCTGAAGGTTTCCTGTCCTTTCACAGACTCAATATTAGAACTTTGACAAACACACTTGACATACTGGAATCCTAAGAATATGGCCACATTAGGTTCTCACCAGAGCTCTCACTGTAAAGTGCAGGATTCTCAGATTTAGACTCTAAAAGATAGAAGCAAGAACTTCTTCGTGATGCAAGAAGATCGAACAGATGTTCACAGATGCAGAGCAGGAAGATAATCTCATACTTCAATCTGGAACTCAAAAACTCCAAAACTAAGACTCTCAAACTCCAACTCCGAATGTATCAAATGAGCCTAACTCCTTTCCTTATATAAGGAAATGAGAGGAAAAACATCCAACCATCAGATAGACAAATTTTGTACCATTTTCCATCTGTCATAGAGATGTGGGTCAAATCCCACCAAAATTCGGAGAAGTGCTCTGAGTCTTGTGACTAAAAGGAATCATTGTACAAAACTATATTGTATTTACTTATATTTAGATTATGGATACCTTTTACCAGAAAATCCCATGAGAAAAATTGGTCACATTCAGTCTGTGACTAGACATCATTACACAGTGGATGCTTTATGGATAAGCCCATTAGAACCATAGTTATTAATCTCCAAGAGGTGTGGTCCCTGGAAATCTTAATCAAACATATCTAGAAGCATCCCATGCCTTGGTGTATATTCTTCATACAATCATAGGCTTTCTCAAGA
The DNA here is from genome assembly GCA_034641835.2 of Pinus albicaulis. NCBI lineage: Eukaryota > Viridiplantae > Streptophyta > Pinopsida > Pinales > Pinaceae > Pinus > Pinus albicaulis. The sequence goes on along the minus strand of CM076577.1, from coordinate 1,084,984,144 downwards.
CTCTTTGATGTTTTATTTTAGTCATTACCAGCCATTCATGATGTCTCTTCATAAATTGTTCAAGAATATCAATGTCTGGGTAATTATTTAAATCCCCAACAATTTTACATGGAGAGTGAAAAAATTATGTCATGAATCCACAAATATTACAGTCAGATTGAAAATCATTTTCAAAATATAATGGTTCCATATCTGTTTTGTTGAGGCCCTAATCATTCCACCAATTTTGAAGCCATTCACCCTGCATGATTCTCTGTGTACTCCATGTAGGTCCAAACTTGACTTTAGTATAGTGAGTTTCATTTTTCCCATCAACATTCATAATGTCCCACCATAATTTTTTGTAATCAATAAAATTATATATGGTGTCTGGAAAGATAATACATGGGTTTCCTTGTGGCCACATTTCAGGCATATCATGCCAGGTTGAAACCATGGTATGGTTTATGGCGAAATACTTATCGTAGAATCTCCTTTGGTTGCTTCCTTCTGTCCAAATGACCCATATCATGGAAATTTTGGCTTAAAGCTTCTTCAGCCAAGTGTACAGAAAGCATACTTCTCACATATACCATGTCGTGTATCCATTTGCTACCTTTACGGTAGAATTTTATTTCTGGTACCAGATTTTGTATATCTGTGTAAGCCTGGAGGTTTGCATCTAGTATTTTTGTGTTTCTCAACTACCAGGTGTGTTTCCATTTTGAACAATATTCTCCCCATTTTTATGCTTCTAGAATACTCCTTAGGGTCTCTATATGTTGGGAAGGGTCCTGCTCCTTTAATATTACCATGATAATGTCGGCATGACTCAAGTATTCTTTGCTAAAAAATTCAGGTAAACAATTTTTCTCACCCCTAATGTGTTCGATGTCAAAGTAAAAATTAGCAAATAGAGCTTGCCATGTTACAAACTTTGTTTCTCCTAGTTTCTTTATATCTTCTAAGAACATTTTTTAGATCAGAGGTATCAGTTATTAAGAGAAACTTTCTATGGATAAGGTGGATATCAAATTTGTCAATGCAATTCCATGCTGTTTTGACTTCTTTTTCTATTGTAGAGTAATTCTTTTCAGAAGGGCTCCAGGTTCCTGAGACGAACTTTACAATTTGTTCTTCTACTTCCTTTCTTTGCTTTAGGATTCCTCTCCACCCAATATCACTAGCATCTGTTTCAAAAAATTTAAACGAATCTTCATCGGCAATATAAAGGAATGGGAGAGTTTTTACCTTGCTTTTAATTCTTTTGACAGCTTCTGTGTGTGCTGTTGTCCATGGTTGTGGGTGCTTTTGCAATCTCTTGTTGAGTAATGTTCTATCTTTGGCACAATCTTTATAAAAATTGCTTACATAATTTAAGCAACCTAAAAAACTCTGCAATTGGGTTTTGTCAGTAATGACATCTAGGAATTTATCAGCGAATTCTAGAGCATGCTTTTGCAGATAAATATGTCCATCCTTGATTATATGTCCTAAAAATTTGATGCTTGTCTCGAAGAGTTCAATATTTTTCTTGTTGAGTACCAACCCATTATTCTTAACCAATTGGGAAAATTTTTGAATATGTTTGAAATGTTCATGGACATTTTTGGAGAATATGAGAAAATCATAAATATATACTAATAACCAATCAAATTATGATTTGAAAATTGTATCCATGACCTTTTGAAATTTGGACGGTGCATGTTTGAGTCCAAAAGGCATTATGTTCCATTCATAGTGTCTTGCTGGGACAATAAAATTTGTTTTGAATTCATCAGATTCTCTGATTGAAACTTGCCAAAAGCCTAATTTCATATCAAACTTAGAAAATAATTTAGCTCCTACTATTCTGGCTAAGAGGTTCCCTTTGTGGGGAATAGCGTAAGTCTCATCAGATAAGACAGTGTTTAGAGGTCTATAGTTTATGACTAATCTTGAAATCCCTCTTAACTATTCTGAATGTTTATTGACATAAAAACTGTAGCATTTCCACGGACTACTAGATTCTCTGATCAATCCTCTATTCAATAATCTTGCAATTTCATTTTGACATAGGTCCCTATATTCTTTGTTCATGGGTATTGCGCTGCTTTTGCAGGGTTTCCCTTCATAATAATATTTGTATGGAAATTCCACACAATGTTGTTTTCTATGCTAGAAGGCATTTGGTTCTTCAACACAAAATTCTTTTTCAATTTGTGATCTCAAAATGGAGATCCTTTGTTTGATGATAGGAGTTTGAAGATTATCTCCTATTTTTATAGTGGTTTTTAGGTCCTTGAGCTCAATCAATTTATTGTTGGCTTTTTCAATCTACTGCATGGCTTGTACCATGGTAGATACTATGGGAGTAGAGACAAAGGGCAGTTTGATTGTTTTTAGCTTACCATCTGAGCTTGGTATAGTTATAAAATAGCCGGCCTTGTTTCCTTTTAATTTGGTCGAGCCATGTGGCTCTACATCAGCTAAAAATACATTCCCTAAAATGCAGTTAATAGGGATGTCAGCAAGAACAAATTTTAGCTTGATACAATGTTCTTTGAAACATATAGAAGCCTAGAGTACCTCATACAATATTTTTTTACTTCCCAACCCGACTACTTGTCTGAAGTATTTTACCCAATATTTAGTTGGTATCAATTTTGAATTTGGAACATTGACATTTGCACCTGTGTCAATAAGTGTCCTTAGAGGAAAAATTTCTCCTTGTATATAGATATCCAACATGACGTGCTGTTGTTGGTATTGTATGGTCATGTCTCTCATATCTCTAAAACCCATAGAGTCACCACGTTTTCCTTCAAAAATATTTATATTTGGGTTAGAAAAATATTCTTCTTCATCAAGTGTCTTTCCTTTTTCTAATTCAGAAACCTTTGTTTTTAGGGAAGAGATTTACTTTTTAAGATTGTGAATCTCTTGGCTAACTTCTCCCAATGTTAAAGTCCTGGCTTTTGATTGTTGTTGGCTTCTCTGGAAAGATCTTGTATTTTTCTCAAATGAGACATCAATGAAAAATTCCTTGGTTTCTATTTTTGGAATAGTTCTACTACTACTTCCCTCGTCTTTGTGCATGGTATTTAGAAACGTTTCCAACAATTTTTCTTTCATTTCTCCTTCTCCCAATGCTTTGATTTGGGCAAGTAATTTTGTCTCTGAATCATCTATAGTTTGCGCCATGAGAACCTTTTCCTTTTGTTTCTTTTCAGAAACAAAGTATTCTTCATCATAAGAAATTTCCGATCCAGTATCTGAATCACAGTGGCAATCATCTGAATCAGTACAGTTGCATTCATTCATATGCGTATTTAATTCTTCTTTAGAAGATTCTGAAGAGGAGCTCTCAAAGGATGATGAGATAGAACAAAGTTGTTATTGTTGGACTTGTTCTCTGATTGTGAATTTGGGGCAATTTTCAGACTTATGGTTTTTGGAACCACATTTATAGCACATGATTGACCCTTCTATTTTTACTGTTCTTCTCTTCTTTGCTATTTCTTGGGGTTTATTTCCTCTGTTTTTCTTAGATTCATCTGCAATAGGACAATGATTTGATGTATATCCTGGTTGGCCACAGAGCTAGCAGTTAGTTTTTTGGACAATGATCTCTTTTTTGTATTTCTAGATGAATGTCCTTAGGCTAATAATAATGTGTCTTTAGGACATACTTGCAGTACCCTTTCCTGGTCCCTTTCTTTTTCCTTTGTGAATATTATCTGTATCCTTTTCTTTTTTCTTTCTTGGCCTCCTTTTTAGCTTTTCTTCTTTTCACTATGGGGTCATCTATGCATAGGCCATATTTGCTACAAATAGATTTGCTATCTGGCAGTCTGGATAATTTTTTGCAGTGATTTGTTCACTTTCATACTTTTACATAGTCCTACAAGGAATCTAGTTATAATGCTATAAATTGTGCCCCAAGTACAAGATTCGAAAGGCATTTGGAAGGCCTCTTGTTGTCTAAGGTAATAAACAAATTTTGAAGGCAAGGTAGCCAAATAGACCTCTTTTCATAAGATTTTTTTTGTCCTTGACTTCATATATATTATTTGGATCCAATCCCTATGAAAGTCTTCATACTGGGACATTTTATAGCATTTAAAGTTCATGAGAATCATCTCATGTTTATTTGCAAGTTCAATTTCTCCTCCACACCAATGTTCTAAAATAAATGAAGTCAATGCTCCAATCATATTACAATGTGGGCTTCCATCTGGATTATGAATAATATCTCCCCCTTCATTCTTCAAAATTTCATTTTCCATTTTTTTCACTAATGTTGGTTATGTCTCTGTTTCCCACCATCTTAATAATGTTCTAGTAAAACACTGAATGATAGATTTACAATCTTCAACTTCATTTTTTCCTTTGAGACACACAATTTTATATTATTTTAACATTAAATCTATCATTTTCCTTATTTGGCCAACACTCAAGCTATCTATATTCCACTCTCTAGGGTATTTAGGATGGAAGTTTTGTGTTTCTAGAAGTTTACCTTTCCCACTAAGATCAGGTGCAGGATACCTGGTGTATTGGCTTTGAAGAGGCTCATAGATGGGGAAAATATGTGGTTCTGAGCTTTCTAGTATTTTTGGTTCTTTGAACAGAGAAGAAAGGGTTATGGGCTCATTTTTTTTTATTTTTTTTTTCCTTTTGGAAAAAGGGAGGGAAATCTATCAACGGGCTTGATAGGATGTTGGATATTTACAAATATTTTGAAGAGATAAGAAACATGAATGGGCTTATCTTTTGGAGCTATGTGCATTTTATCAAATCTTTCAGACAATTATTCAATAAGCCCTTGAGTAGAATGCATCCCTATATCTATCTTCTTTTCAACATCTTCAATTTTCTACAAATATTATCTAACAAACACTTTTAATACTGTGCTGGAATAATTAACATCATTCAAAGTCTTGTTAATGCCATTTATAGAGACTTGTAAACTATTAAAATGTTCTTTGATTTCACAAGTTTTAACACAATTCATTTCCAATCCTTTGACTGCTGTGTTGGTCCAATTTATCTACTCACTGTCTTTTTGTACTCTCCCATCAATGCCAAGGGCATTGTCATTCTTTAATACCAAAGGAATAGCTTTTTCACTATTTTGTGCTTCTCCCAGTTGAATTCCTTTATAGGGAGGAAAATTGGTAGGTGTTTCAACTTTACTACCATCAATAGCAGTCCAAGAGTGTTTCATTGAAGATGACTCTGCATCGGCCATGTGTATATATGAGGGTTCATATTTATTTTTCCATTCATAAAAGGACAACCAAGTTTTTGTCCTTGCTATATATGCCTTCCATTCTTGTGACATCTTGACTTTTTCTTGATTTGGAGTACTAAGGTCAAAAGCATTAGACTCTGGATGAGTATATAGATCCAAATTTAGCATATTCTTAATCCATTGGGTGTCAACAGTATGAATTTTTCATCCTTCCATGATGGAAAAGAATTTGTGTATTTTAGGCTTGGAGGGTCTTTTACAGTCTTCCGAAACAAAATTATTGAATCTAGGTTGTGGGATTAGCTCATCTAGCTGCTCAAGATATCCAAGACCATATTTTGGCATACTCATTGGGTGCATATTTCTCATCATTTCTTTAAGGCGAGGATATTCATTTTCAAGAGATGGAAGTTCATGGATCATTATGACATGATCAGAATCATGTGGAAATGGGATATCTGAACATTTTGGATTTGGACAGGGAGTGACAAAAGTTGTAGAAGGAGATTCTCCTGTCCTTGGATGATGATTCTGATGCATGAATAGTTCTTCAAGACTACTGAGATTTATCTTTTGTTTGTAATTTGGGCATATCACTTGTAGAGAGGAAAAATTTACAAGTTGGGAAAATTCAAATAAATCGACATGGGTGCAATATACAAATGATAGATGGGAGATAGCGATATCAACTTCTTGTGGATCTATATACATAGATGATGTTTTACAAGCTTGGTTAATTCTTTTGTCATCTATATTAGATCTTCTGGGAAAGGATACAACAACATATGAGGATCCTTCTATTGGGCGGATTAATCAATCTTGCAGACAAGATCAATCTCTCTAGTACCAAAAGGTAATCTAGCAACAAACAGCCAAATAAACCTATCTTTCTCTAAACATATGCGATTTACAAAAGAATACTATAAAGGTGTTAAGGACTTACCGTATATCCAATGCTTGTTCAAAGTTGTTGTCCCTCGTGCACTTGAAGGAGTTATCTTTGGAAACCTACAGTCACAAACAAGCAAACATTAAATATCACCTGTATAGTAAACATCATAAATCATGCTTATCGTGGTGATCAAGAAATCCATGAAATAAACAGTTAATTAACAACTTATTGATAAAAATGAATTCATTTGTATTAACTTTGAAAGAAGGAAAACCTGACAACCTTAGCCTTGATGTTGAACAGGCCTTCCTGGGGTCCGAAGCAGGAATCTCCTCTACTCTGACAAGCCTTGCACTCTTCCGACCGAGACAGATAGAGGTATGTGATCTCTCCTCACAAAAATCTCAGTCAAATGAGTCTGAATCCCAACAACACTTAACCTAAAATAATTCTAAAGCTTCAACCCCCTTTGAGGCTACCCAATGCCTCCTTTTATAGTGGAAAAGAGGAGGTTTCAGTTCCAACTATGAAGGGATAGAATCCTCCTTCAAAGGGATAAGCTCCTCACATCAAGGGGTTAGCTCCATAAGGTAAGGGATATATGAACCTCAAAAGAGCGGTTCTATCACCGCAAGATTCTTTCTAGAGGCTTCTAGAATTTACTGAAAGTGAGTTTTTTTGAGTTTACTTGTGCCTTTTTAATCTTTTACAAGGGTCCGCACCCATAACATAGAGAAAGTGTGTTCAGGTATGCAGGAGTCATGAACATTAAGTGTGGGACCACAGGCAAGATAAAGAGAAAGTGTGATACCAGAGTTAAGGAGATTTTTAAGAGCTTTTCTCTTATTTTCAAGGTTTGACATGAAGAACTGATGTGTTACACTTGCAAAGGAGGAAGTATGAGTGATAATGAGCTCATACACATAGAAAAATGTCACGATGATAGTTTTCAGTGCAACAGATTGCCCCCTAAAGTGCAAAGTCTGGAATAGATGAAGCTGAAGTCTATCATATATGAAGAGTGCGATACTTTATCATTTTAGGGATCATCCTATGGAAACCCCAGTCGGAACCTATAAAAAAATTCAATGCAAAATATATATGTGTACATATCATCGCCGAGGTAGGCATTCCCATACTCAGATCAAAACTAACTAGAAACTGATTCAAACTGTTCTGATATAGGAATGATTCTGAATACATCAACAGTATAGACATGTGTAGACATAGTATGGATGCAACCATATGTTTATGAATAGTCCACTGTTTAAATGATTAACAAAATTCCTCGCAGCCTAGATGGTAGAAACTAGATCCAGGGTCTTGATTTTCGCATCTGGAATTAGTACGATTCTATCCATGTGAATGAATGTGTCGAAGTCAAACATGGTAGAAACTACTTGATTACCAGTCAATGATGTAAACTGTTAACAAGTGTGAGAGTAACCACCAGTAATTTCAATGTCTCTCAAAGTACTCAGTATAATCCATGAAATGTGAATGAATAGCTGAAGTCGAACATGTCACGAAATCATTCGATCGAAGGTCAATGATGCAACCTGTCATCGAAGGCGAGAAACCTATCATTGAGGCATGCAGATTTCAAGGTACTAATAATTTCTAGATCAACTTCCTAGCTAATGAGCTGTCGTCGATAGAAAGTGATCCGTCGTAGGTAAGCCCACAACACGAAATCATAGATCAATTTTTGAAGAAATATATTGGCAAGGACTGACTCAGGGATGGTCAAAATGGATGACAGATATTTTGCAGATGAATGGTTTATTTGAACTGTCCTCTTGAACACATAACGACACTTCATATGGCTTGGTGACAATTGACTCAAAGATAATACCCAGAAACCAGCTGAAGACTTTCAATATGGTTCGATTAACTGTTAAGCAAAGGATTTCCCAACCTAGGTGAACAAAAAGTGTCGTGTTCAAGAGTGGTTATCGACTTTTCGAAAAATCAAAATACAACAAATAGGTCCATTTTCCTCTCTTTTCCCCCACCATTTCTAGCAAGTACCTCTTTATTTTTGAAAAGCTTGAGGAGGATAACATTTTCTTGTTTATAAGCTCATCCTTCGGATGAGTCCAACTTAGTTTAAGATTCGAACCCTAAGAAGGAGTGGTTCGTTCCTATTTAAAATTGAACAAGTTCTTTACTGTTAAGTTTTAATGAGTCCAGTATAGGAGAAACTCGGTGTTTTTTCAATTTTAGAGAGTTAGAAGAAAAAACTTAAGAAGACTCCATGGGGGTACTTTCTCGTAAATTTAGTCTCTCGGGCCCAAAAAAGGATAAAATAATGCGGGAGAGAACTTTATTGACTGTATTTAGTCAACGTATACCTTTTTCGTAAATAGTCCATTTCAGTCCGTAAAAGGGGTAAACTTATACTGAAAGGACGATCATTCATTTATTTTAACGAGTTCGAATAATCAAGTGCTCGACAATCTTTTCAATTTTCGAGAGTCTGAAAAGAGCTTAAAAGAGGACTCCAAGTTTTCACTTTTTCATAGATTTTTGAAAGAGTCTGAAAAAGTGATAAAAGTATGCTCTTTGTTGAAAAACGATCAATTTTCCTGAAAAATCCAATTTCTACACAAAAACTTGAAACATTACACATACCTATTTAAGATAAATAAAAATGCTTTCAAAAATAACCTTTTCAAAGTGAAAAATAAACAAATTAAAAATTCATTTATTCGAAAAAAACTTATAAAAGGACTTTTCTAACTTCATTTTTACCATTTGAGTTCAGAGTCAAAAGTAAAAGCTTTTGGGTAAAAAATTTCCTGTGAAGATTCTGGGAAATTCGTCCAGCGAAATCGAGAACCATCAGCTCCAAGTAATCCACGACCTCCTTATCTTGTATTTCATCCATTTACATTTCATTTTTAGGCTTTAGATTTCGTTTTTAAGAGAAAAATATGTCTAAAAAATCGCCCGCAGGGGTCTGCAGGTACAACATGCGAGCCCTGCAGACCCCGACTTTTTCCTACATAGAAAAAAATCATGGGTCCGCACTTCTCTCACAATGCCCGTGCTTTCCTACACATTGTGTATGAGAAAAAAGTGCAGACATCGCACAATTAAATTTTAAACATAAATTTCTTTAATTCCGCCCAAAATTTTTCAAATTAGATTGTTCTAATATATCTTTTTATGCATTGTAGGATATACAAGATGTTAATTTGGAGAGAACGTGAGCATGAAGACATAGATGACACTACAATGCTTCATTTTCCTACAATGCAGGCATTAAGAGTATGCGATTTGTATAAATTCTGGGCCATTCAGGGCATGAGGGTACAGGTAGACCTCCTAACATGGCTGGTCAATAGATGGAATATACAGGACTAGTGTTTCATTAATGGTGACCACCAACTCGAAATTGAGCTGGAGGATATCTATTTTTTTACTGGTTTGTCCAAGAGGGGCGAACAAATTTCTCTGTTTGGGACTAGGCCAGGTGGCCAGTCTGTCGCTAATATTTGACTAGAGTTCTGTAATGATCAAGTAGACCCTAGGGACAAATGGATTGAGATAAAAACTATCATCCATCCCGAGCTTAAATTTATTGCACTTACTGTCACCAGACTATGTGGGAGTGCAGCGTTGCATGTGGCTACCGGTTCTCAGATGCGCATTGTTGTAGACTGTTTTTGAGGCACCATTTTCAACTGGTCCGAAGCTGTGTTGGCCAATGTAAAAGGCCAACTAACCAGAGCAAAGAAAGGAAAGCTAAATAACTTTGGATATGGATCCATTGTAGTCACCTTTTCTCTAGAGAGGATCCCCATGTTAGCTCCGCAAAACATTCTGGTTGATGTTGGATGACCTCGAGAACCTAGGATGGTTTGTTGGGTTGCATTGATCCCTCGTCACGCTGCTGAGGGAATCGAGGTTGTTTGATTTCCTTCTACATATTTTCATTAGCTAGAATACCAAATTTTTGTTATAGAGGACTTTCCATACACCAGGATAGATTTCTGCGGCGACCGAGAGATGACTCTCCCAGCAGGGGAACAATGGGATGAATCAGTTAAAAATCATTTTCAACAATTTCTAAGTTCTATTTTTTTATTTTTTTTAATCGTCTTGAAACTAATAACCAAAAGTTTTAAATGCAGATGTGGGCCCATGGCAACCACCCCATATCTAGACTTATGAGAGGAGGCATCCAGCTACTGCAACACCAGCCCTAAAGAGCCAATCAGCTGATATCCTATCTGATTTAGAGCATCACCTAAAGTGCCTGGCTCTAGACATTCCAGAGACTGACATAGATGATATTCAGCTCAGATTACAGAGATACGTGATTGGTGTCCCAAGACCTTTTAGGAGGTTCCTATGTAGGGTGGCCTGAGCAGTGGTCTCTTATCGTGATCATCATCAGTGATAGGATGATACTGTCGTAGACTCATATTTTTGATCTTTTGTATTATCATTTTTGCCAATCATAAGGTGTTTCCAACCTATGATCGAAGACAATGTATATTTTTTGAATCACTTCTATACTATGATATATCACTATTACTCGCTATCTGTGTACATGTTATTGAATGTTTTTTAATTTACTGTTTTGATTATTACAAATGTCACTTTATCATATTAGAAGCAACGACATCTGCTAATGTATTTAAATGTCCTGGAATATGCTGATATTCAATGTAATCAAATTCACGTTCCAAGAGATGAATCTTAAAAATAACCATAATAACACTGGATTTCTAATGGCATAAACTCTATTAAGCTATGTTAGGGTCCCGTGATTTGGCTGATTGGCAAGCCAAATGACAGTGTAACTTCAAACCAATCTTTGGAGCCCAAGGACCTAGCCTTCCTGGACTCAGAGAGGGCTCTCTCTATCTGTGTAAGGGATATCTGTGTGTTTGCTTATTGTGTTATGATTTTAGGCTAGTTACGAAATAGGTTTTTGGTTCTGGTTTTTAAGTTTGTGAGGGATGAACTGATCAAAGACATAAGATAGGTAAAAAGATGTTAGATCAACTAGGCTATGGGGTTGAAAAGGTCAAGAAAGTTTTCAGATGGTGATACAAGTTTTTTGAAGGGCCGATTTGATTCGAGGTAAAATGGATATTTGAGAAAAATGGAGTAAGATGGACATCAAGTTTGTAAATAACAAATAATTTCAAGCACAAATAGTTTAATAGCTGACATAAACATGGTAGGGCAAACCATTAATCATGAGAAATGTAACTTTAAGCTAATCAATGCATAAAAATAAACATTCAAGCCATGCATAGAGATATATAACTCTCTAACTTTAGGAAATGGTTATCAGAATTCGGGGAAATACATTTAAGACAGACAAACAACTCAAATGACTATGCCAGAACACCTAAACACAGTATTTCAATCTATTGAGCACTTTGAAAACAAAATTGCATAGTCTTAGGCAAAGGGCAAGATCAAAACAAGACCTCCTTGGTTCAACAAATGACAATCTAATCAGTCAAAGAGAAGTTTCATAGATGGAACTATGGCTAGCCGTGAGTAAGTAGAGCATACCGTAAATCATACTTAGCATGCATAAAATCATGAATGAAACAAGAAAACAATATTCTTAAGTTATTAAAGAGCAATCAAGAATTCTTTAATGTCACTAAGAATGAAGAAAACATGGAAGCTATGAGGAAACAGGAAATTTGAGGTGCCTCTAAGGGCATGTCTCAAATTTGTTCTCTACTGTCCTATAGCAAGCAAGAATATGGATTTATGAATTAAAACTAAGAAACAAAACAGGGATAGAGACACTATACCATTCTACCAAGTCATGGAATCCAACAACAATTCTCTTTCATCATCCAAGAACATCCAAGAGACTATCCAAAAGCATGAGACAAGTATTTCTTCCAAATATTATATGACCATATATTGCTTCTATTCATCAAGTTCAGCCTTGTTTACAATGAAATCCTTTGAAATATATAGGCCAAAGTGAGGAAAACCTCTTAGTTCAACTTGCAATCTCATTGGCCTATCCAAAATATCTGATTTTTTCATTGAGGCTTTGCAAAGCCCAAGGCACAAAATATCTAATAAAATCTCTCAAAAATGCTAAAAAAGGGAAATATATTGAATTTTCATAACTTATCATGTACAAAAATAGCTAAACGCACATGAAGAAAAGTCACTTTTGAAAGGTTCAATTTTTACAAAAATACTCAAAAAATACATTAGCAAAAGGTCCCCTGACTTGCCGGTAACTTTTGGTGGCCTTCCCGATGTGAAAATGAGGCTCATGATGGCTTGTTGGAAAGATCTAAGTGTTTATTTGCTGAAAATTTTTATTTTTCTCCCAAATAATCCATAAAATTACTCCAAAAACAGACCTATGTGTAAAAAACCAGAAAATAGGCCTTGCTGATAAACGGGGCAGAGTGTAGAAAAAGCGAGTGTTTTTCGCCATTTTGGGGGAGAAAATGATCTTCAATTGTTCTAAAAATCACTGAGTATGTGCCCCTAAAATTATGGCATCCAATGATACCTTTCTCATCCTTTGATGATGCACGAAACTGAAATGATGATGCCCATGAGTTTTGGCCAAAAACCCAAAAATGACAAAAAACCAAAATTTGTCGAATTTCGCCCAAACTTGGCAAGCATGACCCCCAAGGGTTTTAAGAAATATGTTGTGAAGCTAAGGCCAAAATTTGGAGCCTTGAGGTGTCTTTCCTCAATTTTTGTGCCAAGTGCTTCCCTTTAGCCTCCTTGAGTTTTTCTTGAGCAGCTTTCAACTTCCATCGAGCAAATTGATTGAGCTTTTTATAATGCCTGGTCATCCTCCATTGAAGGTCCAAGTCCCTAATTTCCTTCTCCAATTTCTTCTCCAAGTGATCATTAACTCTCTCAAGCCATGCTTCCCGATTGTTCTCTATCTCTTGTTCGAACAATTTAGTGAGAGGGGTAGATTGGAGAAGGGAATATTCTTCTTCTTTTTGTTTCTCAAGGGCCTTTTTGAGCCCCATGGTTTTTGGCCTCTTTCGCCTGAGCTGATATTCACCTTCACTTTCATCGAACGCACCCATGATTTCTTCCAATCTCACTTGTGCTTTGGAGGCCTCCTTTTTGTATTTTATGGCTCGTGGCTCATATACAGCCATATGGACACTCATCTGCTTGTTTTGAACTTGCAAAAAGTGATTGAAGTTCCTAGCCCGATCAAGATCAGTCCTTAAAGCATCAATTTGGCTTTCTCTATGGATCAAGAGATTTTCTAGGATCCAGGCTTCATTATCACTATCATCACTTTGGATTTGGATGATGTCGAATTCCCTTTCCTATTCATGACTGCTTTCTTCCTTGTCCTTCTCTTTGCTTTGGGTGGCTCTTTTAGTCTTCTTCATCTTGGACAATTCGACCATGGGTTTATTGGGCAATTTTCCCTTGCTTCGGAGGGCCATAGTCACATTTGGATTTACAACTCTAGGCACCCTTTTCTTTGATGTCTGGGGCTTGGCCACTTTTGGAGAAGAGAGCATGGCCCCATTGCCTAGGAGAGGCAGCTAGCACATGCTCCATGGGCTCTTTACCCTTGTCACTTTGCTCCTCATTTTTTCCACTGTCTTGGATTTCTTCATGGATGCCTTGGTTGTCCTTTTTCACTTCCTTTTGAGGGCTTTCCTCCTCACTGTGTTGCACCTATTTATCCTGCTTCCCCTATTATTTATGAGGATGTTGTTCCTTTTAGGAGGCTGTTGTTCATCATCCTGTAGCTGCCGTGTATATTGTTGTGGCTACCCCTATTCAACATATTTATGAGTCTGCTCACCCTCACTATGTTGCACATCTTCATGCTACTTCCCTTCATCTTCTTCCTCATCATCCCCTTGCTGACCTGTTTTATCTTGCTACTGCTCATCATCACTTCCCTCTTCTTGCTCATGCTCTTCTTCCTCATCATGGTCATGATCTTCTCCCTCTTGAGGCTCCTTTTTTTGTTCTATGGTAAACTTGAGCCTCTTGGGAACAGGTTTCCTAGAAGAAGACGAAGGATGGTGAGAAGGAGGTGTAGGGGATGTATGAACTGGAGGGACAGTGGAGAAATCCAGATGGGTGATGAAAGTATCCCAAGAGACCTCCCTCTTCTCAAGTTGACGAAGAATGATGAATTTGATGAGGGAATGATGGAAGAGGCAGGTTGTCTGCTATGAGGGAGGATTTTTCTGAATAGTGGAGGCCATTTTCTCAATGCTTCTATGTAAGAAGAAATGAAGATTTAGTAGTTTGGCCCTCATGAAATGCACGAGAAATCGAATGTGATAGGCATAGTCTCGGAAGAATCTTCCCTCACAAGTGAAGTATTTCATGATGATCTTCATGAGGGGGGCGTAGCTAGTCAAAAGATATGAGAAGGGGAAAATGGAAGGACATGAATGTCTGTGCTCAGGATTTAGAAAGGGCTTGTATTATTTTGAGTCCAGGTGGCTTTGTTTAAACCACTTCTCCCCGACATAAGGGATTTTAGTGGCCTTGGAGATGGACCTTGGGGAGAATTTGAAATCTAGGCCTGCCAGCTGGAAATGTTTCTCTTGAAACCTCAAAGCACAACGATGTGTCAAAGGGGAAAAGATCTTGACCTCTTGCACTCTTTGACAAAAATATAAACACCCAACCTCATGTAAATTGAACAAGAATGATGGGTGGGAATTCACTTCTTCAGTGGAAACAGGCTCAAATCTCTTATGCAAGCCACTCCTACTGTCTTGCCTGGGAGGCATCTTGTTTTGAATCCTCTCATCAACACCAAGCTGCCTCAAATGGCCTTTGGACTATTTTCTTAAGCACACAACTCTGTCCTCTTTGTTAGTTACTATTTGACCAAGGCAAATTTCTTCAAATTCTGTGTGAAATGGTTCTTTTAAAACCAACGTCATGTTCCTTACAAATCACTGTTTTGTCTCTTTTTATGCCAATCAACAAATAATTATCAAAATAATAAGCACACAGTCAAATTGTTACTGTGTTTGGGTAAGGTTAAAAGGACACTTTGTGTTTTGGTATAAGCAAGGCAGCCTTGTAAAAAACAAAACACCCCTCCCAATTAAAAACACTCCTATTGTATTTCACTGTTTCACATGCACAGGTAGAGAAGAACACTTTCAAATTGATTTAACAGCTTCACTCACCATATTATGTTTCATGGATCAAAGGAGGCAGCACTGGTTTTTCTTTTTAACACACAGAGAGGACTTTGGAAAGTGAAAAGGTCATTCATGCATGATCACTGTTGTTAAATTAGGCTCACTGTTTCACCTTAGGAACACTGTGTTTCCTTTCAAAAACTACCTTCACCTTATAACACTGTTTTTACCTTGCACTTGGCTGACAGAGGTTATGGTTTATCACTATCTTGAGGGTAGCTTTAGGCCTGTTGAAAATAATATGAACACTCTACTAGCCTCCCACAGTAACAAAATTTGTCAATAAATTTAACAAATCACTTTTATTTTCCTACCAAGACCTCCATTTTTTCACCACCATTTAGTCTTGAAAAACACAGCATTGATCACCCTTTTAGAAAACTGAATACACCAAGGAGGCAAACAAAAATACCTCAAAGATGGATGGTGGACTTTGCTTGAAGAGTTGAGCAGCTTCAAGACCCTTTTTGAGGCGTTTTGACTATTAAAACATGTGTGGCACGTTGAAATGGAAAGGCGCCACGCAATAGACAGGGTGTCGGGTCAATGATTGGGCGGTCATGACCGGCACCTACAGGTGCGCCGCTCGCTGCTACAGGCGTGTCACGCCACAATACAAACTATTTGTAAACTTGCTCCTGAACGTGCCACGTGCTTTTCCAGGCACGCCACACAGTCTTAAAAGCTTCAAAATCTGTCAAGTTTGCTAAAAAACTCTCCTTTTTTCAATGGACGACTAGGAGAGCGATTGTGAGTGCTGGTTTACGTTTTTGAAAATTGAAAATGGGATTTCTCCAACGGTCAATCCACCCTTTATAGCATGAAAAATCCAACGTCCCTTTGATACTTTCTTGGTGAGGGTTTGAACATTTTTCATTAAAACAAATGCCTTTATTATAATGAAAAAACCAAATGAATTTGAAAGCGCTACAAGGGGCCCATATTCGAATAACGTTGGTAATAAAGTGTTGTGCATGCTATTTGGATAGTTTTTATAAATATGAATCTTCCCACTTATAATAAAATCATCCCAAGGCCAAACTCCTTTTCACAGTGAGAAATTCATTTTGAAGGCCAACATCACTCAGTGTTTTTCTCATTGAAAAAAAAACCCTGTTTAAAGACACATTGTGATATGTGAGGTTTTCTTTGACATTTTTATAAGGAGGTAGCTCACCATTTTAAAACTTAAACTGAAAGTTTCTGCTCCTGATGTTTTGAAGGTGATCATGCCCATTGTGAAACTGATTGAGCTGGCAGGTGCTACTTTGAGCCCTTCTCTTGACTGTGGATGAAGAAACTCACCTGAATTTGTAAATAAAAAACTCTGTTATAAATAGTTTCCATCATCAAGGCAACTGACTAACCCTGGATTGCTAAAGTAATGAGTCTTCAAATTTTATGGAGATAAAACAGAGGATGATGAACTGCAGCTGAAATGTGAACATGGGAAGGCTATCCCCTTGTTCTTCTGTGAAGGAGGTCTACAAGAAAAATGAATTTTCATTCATTTCACCCTTTTTGAGAGTAGTCCCTTTTTAAATCTTTGCCACATGCAATAATTGTTTTTCATCCTCAAACAATGGTGAGCCTTTTACTTTGTTTATGAAGGAGGCCTACTTTTGACAAATGCCTGGTTTCTTTTCAAACTTTGTCTCAACCAAATGAATAATGTTTAATGAAAATATTGATAGTGGTTTTCTTTGTATTGGATAGCAGAAGTCAGCTTAAGACCAAGACTATTTTACTTCCTTGGCCATTTTCTTAACAATATTTTTTCATTGATAATCACCCCAGTAGCTTCACATTGTATTTTAATAACAGTAAAACTTATGTAAACAAATTTTAAAGGCACAACTGCTTTGCCTCTACTTTTAACACCATTTTTTATTCAGAAACCATCAGTTGCTGTCCTACTGTACCTAAAATTTTCCTTTACAGTTAGTGAAAAACTTAAAATCAAACTTTATCCCTGGCCCTCTGCTTATAGATGAAGGAGGCCTTCTCAGTCTTCAACCCTCTTCTTGTAAAATGAAGGAGGTTTTCTTAGTCTTCAACCCTCTGCTCATGTATGGAGGAGGTTTTCTCAGTCATGCCATTTCATGAGCTTTTAACAGTGTTATTTTTCCTTTCACTGCCTTTTCATGCTTGAGAAAATGAAGATGAAAAATTGATAATAAGTCAAGATGGGCACTTCTCTGAGACATTTAATTCTGCTTTTCAAATACCTTTGTGCCTCTTTAGAAATCACAAACAATTTGGCTAGTATCTGCAAAGAATTTCTTGTCATTTATGATTCACTAACCATTTACTGTGATTTCAAAAGCTTGATGAAATAACTCTCTGCCCTGTAGCTGCATCCCAGACTCAAAACCACATGAGAAGTAGTTGTCTTCTCATGTTGAGTTTAATACTATCTTCTGGAATACTAGTACACTTCTGCTCTTCAAATATCCATTTAAACACTGTAAAACAACCTAATATCAGTTTGACCTATGGCATATGCATTGCTGAGACTTCGGGGCTTGTTAGTGGCACGACTTAAGGGTGTAACCAACTTTATTTGCAGAATAGGAAAGTCTGTTATGACTGGTCTATAGTAGATAGAGGTTCTTTGGCTTTAGGAAAGTTTGCCAAGGAAGAAATGCCTAAAGCGCCACTACCTAACTTAGGGGAAACTTCTTGGACAGATTTGGATTATTTTCTTTGGAGCTGATGGACAAGCTAGTAGGGATGAGGCTAGATAGGGCTTGATAATGAGGTTTTATCTCGTCATGGGCTGATTGGAAAGGTAGGAGGGAAAAATGTGTATGGGTGTTTTCCAGCTGGCAAATTTGACAAATTTTTGAGATCAGCTGCTATAAAACTCAGCTAGGAATCTAGTCATCAACAACAGGTGAAAAATACTGATGACTAACAGTGGCTCCATTTGGGGAGGGTAGCTCCTTTTTAGGAGGTGTCCAGAATTGCATATCTTTGGCTTATGAAGACCAGTGCCTGATCCATTGGCACAAATTTAATTCTTCCTTAATGCTATTTCTGAAAATTGACAGCATGATTAGCATCAATGATATTTCTACCTACCCCACTATCTTTCCTAACATTTTTTCTTCCTTTGGGTGCATTTGAACTAGCAACCCTTTGACAATATATATTTTTTTTGAAAAATGAATCTATCTAGTTCTTACATTTATATCTCGCGGGAGTTCAGATTAAGCTGATGAACTCCTTCATTACTCTACCTATGTTAGATCAACTGTCAAGGTTAAGCTGTTTGACAGGATTTTTTTCTATAATCTAAAACATGAAATTGAAAAATGACCAAATCAAGGTTAGACAATCTGATTTGTCATGTACTTGTGGCATGAAAGACAAGCTGCACACAAATATCATTTTGCATAAAATGAAATCTAGAAAAACAGGGCTAGGATACATAATTTGTTTTCCATCCCCGCTTCCCTCTTTGGTTCTGTTTTGAGCATGTGGAACCAGTATCTTTTCCTAATCTACTCTCTTTTATAAGTCAAGCTTCACAATGTTGGCCATCTTTTCCACTCACTAACTTATCAGCAAATAAATTTAAAACATGTCCAGCTATGATTAGGCTAGATAAGACATTTGAGCACTAGTAGCAGCATTTAGACTTGTGCGCTTTCTGAATGACTATTTTTTTAACATGGGGCCTTCTTTCTATTTTTCAAACCACCCTCTTTTTCTATTTTTATATTGTTTTTGAATTTTCTTTTTTTATCTATTTTTCAAACAATGGTATATATAATGATTGAAAATGTTTTAAACTCAAAAATCTTGGAGATGGCGAAACTTAAGCATCTTATCCTCATAAGGATCCCCTACCACTCTTGGTCCACTCAGCTCTTGAAAAGAAAAATTTGGGAAATTGTCTCTTTCAAGCATGACATAGGGATTCATGCATGAATCTCTGAAAAAACCCATATCTTCCCATTGTACCTCTTTATAACTCTGATTTCCACTCCTTCCTTTACTGTTCAACTTTTTCAAGTAATGTAGATATTCTTTGTCATTTTTGAAAAATATGATGACATCATCAAGGTATGTCAAAATGCAGAAGTTCCAGACTAGAAACATGGCTTTTAGGACCATATTTTTGATATTCGGTGGTTTTGCAGTTCTGAGTTTGAAACTGGAACTACTTCCAGCATACTGGAAATTTTTTTTGAGCTGTCTACTTTGCAAGGGAATCAAGTAGTATCACTGACTAGCTATTTTATCTTTGACTATTACTGATTGGTTCAGATTTTTGTATTTTCTTTTGTCGAAGTTGTTTCTTGGAGTGATGGTAGTGGCATAGTGTTTCTCACTGTTTTCTCTATATGAAGTAGTATTTTGAATGAGATTACCAATTACAACAGTTATAAGTCTTTGGTGGAGCGACAGAATGTTAGCCAGTTCAAGTAACTCAGGTATATTCAGACTGCAATCATCATATCCTCTCATAAGAAGTTTATCAGGAATTTTTTATGGATTTTGAGTTGTTATGGCTATAGTCAAGGTTTCATTTGCAGTTGTAGAGTTATGTGATGGTAAATTCTTGAGGTATGGTAAGAACATTAAGCTTCCCTGCTTCTGAGTTCCAAAGACGTTTGTGATATGTAAGTCTTCTAATTCCTCTGTTCTGAAAAAGTTTCCTGATATTATTGATGATGTTTGCCTAAGGTTTGAGCAATTTGCTTGATAGTACATAATGGTTTGTGCTTCTTGCTCTATCCCTGTTTCAAAAGGAACACACTCACTTTCCTCAAGACATAGTTGTTCATGATCATGATAGTTTTGAATGTCTAGTTCATCATAGAGAACTAGGGGCATCTGATGTGGTGGGTCTAAGTTTGTTTCGAATCCTTCTGACTGTTCTTCAATGTCCTCCTCAGTGTGTAAGATGAAAGAGTTCAGATCGGAATTCAAGGAATACATCAGGATGTTATCTGGCCTCTCCTAGCTACTGATCATGTATTTCATATGTGATTCTCGATAGAGTATTCAAGTTTGGTCAAACACAGGAATAGTGGCCTAGGACATATCAAGTTGAATATTTCCTTCGAGCTTGGCTCCCCAAGATCTAGATAAAAGCATTCCATACTTGGGAGGGATTTCTGCTACCACTATGTCCATGATCAGATGTTTTGTAAGTACTTGGCTCAAACTGAAACACATATCTTTGATCAAACCTAGACATTTGACTCTACTCGAATCAAATTAATATAAGTATTTGTATGGTATTGTGATTTCTAGGCCTAATATTTCCATTACAACCTTCGGCATGAGATTATGTGAGGCTCCGGAGTCTAGCATGGCATTGTGAAGGATTTCGTCATGGATATTTAGACTGATGTAAAAGGGAAGAGTGGTTGCTTCTTGGAATTTCCCTTCTATTTTCGGACCAAACAACACTTTAGGAGTGTCATCAGCTAGATTAAGGGTGTTCGCATCATTTCCTATATTCAGGACCTTTAATACTTTGGATTTATTAGAGCCTTGGGCGATAACTTCAGTGAGAGGCATGGTAATATTTATTTTGGCGATTTCTCCCTCAAAACTGAAAGGTACTTGAAGTTTAGACAGGTTTGCTTCATCTTTTTTAGCCATGACTTTCTCTATGTTCTGATTTTGTTGGCTTTGTTTTGGGATTTTTTTTGACACAACCACCTTGGGAATCTTTTTGGAAGTACTAAGAGCATCCGAGCCAAGACTTGTTTGAGTAGCTTTATCTTTGTTTTGGTCAGTTTTCTTGACCATGATTTTGTTGCTGTCCACTACTTTTTTAAGGATGGTATCAGGGGTTTTAGCAATGTATGAGTTGTCTTTCTTGGAGTTGTCTTGGTTTTTTCTTATTCTACGTTCATACTGCCTGTGAGCTTCTACTATGGCATTCTGAAAATATATGGCAGGATCGTCGGGATCTTCATAGTTGGTTTCATCCTGATTTGGAGAAAAGAATGCTTGTTCTTCTTCTGTGAGGTACACCTCACTCTCATTATGAGAACCTATGAGGTTCAAATTATTTTTATCAATGAGTTCTATATCCATATCATCTTCTTCCACGTAATTTTCATTAAATTGTGGCCTAATTTATTGGTCATTTTCCCTTGGTTTGTTTTGATGTTGTTCCCTCCTAAATATTTTGTTCCGATTTCTGTTTGGAGGGTTTAGCTGGTTGTCCCTAAGAGGGGTATTTTCACTTATCTTTTCCCACATTTTGGCCATGGACCTAACCAATTCATCTATTCTAGGATCTAAGGAAGGGAATGAAGTGGAGACCTCATCTCGATATGAGAATTTCATTTCTGATCTAGTCCTAGCTCTTTTTTCTACTAAGTTGGCTTCTGCCCTTATGGCCACTTTTTGCATTTCCTCTAAGGTAAGGGGGTCCTTGTCTCTTAGTTGATAAGTCATGTTTGGGTCAAGGCCCTCGGGGAATTTCTCCAAGGCTGAGCCAAGTGGGGGTTTGAAGTGAGGTGGGAGGGCGTTATACACACTGTTGAACCTAGTGTAGTATCCCTGGACACTTTCCCCATTTTCCCATTTTAGATTGTTATACTCTGACAGGAATTGAATGGGGTTCTTTCAGATTTCCCACTTGTTTATGAAGGTTTGGTAGAGTCCTGGGAGATTGTGGATGTTGTTTTGAGTTAAGCTCTTAAACCATTTTTTGGGTTCTCCACCCAGGCTTTGGGTGAACATCCTCATTCTGATGGCCTCGTCTTCTATTTCCATGTATTCAAAGGCATCGCTAATCCTATCTACATGTTGTTGAGCTGTGGTAGTCTCAACTCCGGTAAAGTGTGGGATTTTTTATTGATAGTTATTTTGTATGGGAGCCAAGGGCTGTGGCAACACCAAAGGTGCATACCAGGCTGCCATGACGAGAGCTAATGGATGATGTACAAAATGAGGGATTGAGGGATGAGTTGAGGTGGTTTGAACAACAGTGGTTTGGATGGGTGTGGTGGATGTACTTGGACTAGTGATCTGATTTTGAGCAGATCTAGGATGGTAGGAGCCAAAGTGATGGAGAAGCTTAAAGTCGGGAGGTGTGGTAGGTGAGGCCTCTCTACTAGGACTTTGTGGCAGATCTAGGGGTTCAAGATCGTCAAAGTCTATCTTACTTTGTGACTTGCATATAAAAAGGGTTTTTGTTGATTTTAAGTCAAAGGGGGAATCCAGCATGGTTATGAGATGTTCAGGTACTGATCTTGCTTTACGAATGGACCTATCGGTAGCTAAATTGCCAATTTCGGAAGCTTGCCACAAAATCTTCTCTAGGTCATCTACTATGATAAGGGGATTTGGGTCTGGATGAGATCTGGTGTTGATTCTTCGTGAAGCCAGATTTCGAGCCTAAATTTTAGAGAGGATAGTATTTGTGATTGTTTCAGATGGATGGCCTCTCTAGGGTTTTACTAATGTGAAGGATGGTCAAAAAAAGATGGACTAGTGGAGTCGCGAGGTGGATTTCTATGAGAACTATGGTCCACCAACAACACTATCAAAGATGCTTACGGGAAAGAGTTTTATAGCAAACTTTGAGATGGAAATTTGCAAAGAAGAGTGATTCACTTGGTTTTAAAAGTTTGCTAGGCTGTATGGACAAGCTAATGGTTCTCTTGGCAAGAAGACTTCTGCTTATCTCCTATGTTTAGGTGAGGTCTTCTGAATCGCTAATTTATACTTAGTTTGTCATTGATTACAGATTTTGCACCATAAGTTTTAAGTTTTAGAAAGGATGAGATAACAGAAAGGTATGGTTTATGAATTTTTTGGTTTTTTATGGATTTTTTAGGCCTACTGAAGGCTAGTGGAGTCACCAGGTGGAACTTGGTTGTTTTTGTAAAGATGTAGCTATGGTCCACCACCAATAACTAGGGAAAAGCCAATCTAGGAATGTTTTGGGGTTTTTTGAGTTTTATGTGCCTATGAGGTTTGGAAGAGTTTCCTATAAATGAATCATCATTTTGCTGAGATGGTGAAAGTGCTAGCTTCTACTCTTCAAAAAACACTTAAGTTTTCTAAGTTTGTTTGAGACTTCGGGAGTTACTAAGGAGTACTTAGATTGTCACTAACTCGGAAGTTCCCATCGTGATCGCCACTATGTTGGTGAGCAGTGGGATAAGTCAATTAGATAGTATTCTTAAGGCTGCTAGAATGTTTAGGGAAACTAAGTTTGTTTATCACTTAGATTCCCATCGTGATCACCATTATGTTAGTGAGTGGTGGGATAAGTCATTCAGATAGTATTCTTAAGGCTGCTAGAATGTTTAGGGAAACTAAGTTTGTTTATCACTCAGAGTCCCACTGTGATTGCCATTATGTTAGGGTCCCATGATTTGGCTGATTGGCAAGCCAAATGACAGTGTAACATCAAACCAATCTTTGGAGCCCAAGGAACTAGCCTTCCTGGACTCAGAGAGGGCTCTCTCTATCTGTGTAAGGGATATCTGTGTGTTTGCTTATTGTGCTCTGATTTTAGGCTAGTTACGAAAAAGGTTTTTGGTTCTGGTTTTTAATTTTGTGAGGGGTGAACTGATAAATGACATAAGATAGGTAAAAATATGTTAGATCAACTGGGCTATGGGGTCGAAAAGGTCAAGAAATTTTTCAGATGGTGATACAAGGTTGTTAAAGGGCCGATTTGATTCGAGGTAAAATGGATCTTTGGGCAAAATGGAGTAAGATGGACATAAAGTTTGTGAATAACAAAGGATTTCAAGCATAAATAGTTTAATAGATGACATAAACATGGTAGGGAAAACCATTAATCATGAGAAATGTAACTTTAAGCTAATCAATGCATAAAAATAAACATTCAAGCCATGCATAGAGATATATAACTCTCTAACTTTAGGAAATGGCTATCAGGCTTCGGGGAAATACATTTAAGATAGACAAACAACTCAAATCACTATGCCAGAATGCCTAAACACAGTATTTCAAGCTATTGAGCACTTTGAAAACAAAATTGCATAGTCTTAGGCAAAGGGCAACATCAGAACAAGACCTCCTTGGTTCAACAAATGACAATCTAATTAGTCAAAGATAAGTTTCATAGATGGAGCTATGGCTAGCCATGAGTAAGCAGGGCATACAGTAAATCATACTTAGCATGCATAAAACCATGAATGAAACAAGAAAACAATATTCTTAAGTTATTAAAAAGAAATCAAGAATTCTTTAATGTGACTAAAAATGAAGAAAACATGGAAGCTATGGAGAAACAGGAAATTTGAGGTGCCTCTAAGGGCATGTCTCAAATTTGTTCTCTAATTTCCTATATCAAGCAAGAACATGGATTTATGAATGAAAAATAAGAAACAAAACAGAGATAGAGACACTATACCATTCTACCAAGTCATGGAATCCAACAACAATCCTTTTTCATCATCCAAGAACATCCAAGAGACTATCCAAAAGCATGAGACAAGTATTTCTTCCAAAGCTTATATGACCATATATTTCTTCTATTCATCAAGTTCAACCTTGTTTACAATGAAAGCCTTTGGAATATATAAGCCAAAGTGAGGAAAACCTCTTAGTTGAACTTGAAATCTCATTGGCCTATCCAAAATATCTGATTTTGTCCTTGAGGCTTTGCAAAGTCCAAGGCACAAAATATCTAGTAAAATATCTCAAAAATGTTAAAAAAGGGAAATATACTGACTTTTCATAACTTATCATGTACAAAAATAGGTAAATTCACATGAAAAAAAGTCACTTTTGAAAGGTTCAATTTTTACAAAAATACTCAAAAAAAAATCAGCAAAAGGTCCCCTGACTTGCCCGCAACTTTTGTAAGCCTTCCCGATGTCGAAATGAGGCTCATGATCGCTCGTTGGAAAGATATGAGTGTCTATTTGCTGAAAATGTTTATTTTTATCCAAAATAATCACTAAAAGTCTTCCAAAAACAGACCTATGTGTAAAAAACCAGAAAATAGGCCTTGCTGATAAACGGGGCAGAGTGTAGAAAAAGCGAGTGTTTTTCGCCATTTTGGGGGAGAAAATAATCTTCAATTGTTCTAAAAATCACTGAGTATGTGCCCCTAAAATTATGGCATCCAATGATACCATTTTAATCCTTTGATGATGTCTGAAACTGAAATGGCGATGCCCATGAGTTTTGGCCAAAAACCCAAAAATGACAAAAAACCAAAATTTGTCGAATTTCACCCAAACTTGGCGAGCATGACCCTCAAGGGTTTTCAGAAATATATTGTGAAGCTGAGGCAAAAATTTGGAGCCTTGAGGTGCCTTTCCTCAATTTTCATGCCAAGCGCTTCCCTTTAGCCTCCTTGAGTTTTTCTTGAGCAGCCTTCAACTTCCGCCGGGCAAATTGATTGAGCTTTTTATAATGCCCGGTCATCCTCCGTTGAAGGTCGAAGTCCCTAATTTCCTTCTCTAATTTCTTCTCCAAGTGATCATTAACTCTCTCAAGCCATCCTTCCCAGTTGTTCTCTATCTCTTGTTCGAACAATGCAGTGAGAGGGGTATATTGGAGAAGGGCAACTTCTTCTTCTTTTTATTTATCAAGGGCCTTTTTGAGCCCCATGGTTCTTGGCCTCTTTCGCCTGGGCTGATCTTTGCCTTAGCTTTCATCAAACTCACCCATGAGTTCTTCCAATCTCACTTGTGCTTTGGAGGCCTCCTTTTTGTATTTGATGGCCCGTGTCTCATATACAGCCCTATGGACACTCATCTCCTTGTTTTGAACTTGCAAAAGGTTATTGACGTTCCTAGCCCGATCAAGATCAGTCCTTAAAAAATCAATTTGGCTTTCTCTATGGATCAAGAGATTTTCTGGGATCCAAGATTCATTATCACTATCATCACTTTGGATTTGGATGATGTTGAATTCCCTTTCATGTTCATGACTACTTTCTTCCTTATCCTTCCCTTTTCTTTGGGTGGCTCTTTTAGTCTTCTTCCTCTTGGGCAATTCGACCATGGGTTTCTTGGGCAATTTTCTGTTGCTTCGGAGGGCCCTAGTCACATTTGGACTTACAACTCTAGGCACCCTTTTCTTTGATGTCTGGGGCTTGGCCACTTTCGAAGAAGAGAGCATCGCCCCTTGCCTAGGAGTGGCAGCTAGCACATGCTCTATGGGCTCTTTACCCTTGTCACTTTGCTCCTCATTTTTGCCATTGTCTTGGATTTCTTCATGGATGCCTTGGCTGTCCTTTTGCACTTCCTTTTGAGGGTTTTCCTCCTCACTGTGTTGCACCTGTTTATCCTGCCACCCCTCTTCTTTATGAGGCTGATGTTCCTTTTTAGGAGGCTGTTGTTCATCATCCTGTAGCTATTGTGTATATTGATATGGCTGCCCCTATTTAGCATCTTTATGAGTCTACTCACACTCACTGTGTTTCACATCTTCATGCTACTACCCTTCATCATCTTCCTCATCATCCCCTTGCTACCCTGTTTCATCTTGTTGCTGCTCATCATCACTTCCCTCTTCTTACTCATGCTCTTCTCCCTCTTCAAGATCTTTTTCCTGTTCTATGGTAAACTTGAGCCTCTTGGGAATAGGTCTGCTAGAAGAAGGCGAAGGATGGTGAGAAGGAGGTGTAGGAGAAGTATGAACTGGAGGGAGAGTGGAGAAATCCAGATGGGTGATGAAAGTATCCCAAGAGACCTCCCTCTTCTCAAGCTGATGAAGAATGATGACTTTGATGAGGGAGTGATGGAAGAGGCAGGTTGTCTACTGTGAGGGAGGCTTTTTCTGAACAGTGGAGGCCATTTTCTCAATGCTTCTATGTAAGAAGAAAGGAATATTTAGCAATTTAGCCCTCATGCAATGCATGAGAAATTGAATGTGATAGGCATAGACTCGGAAGAATATTCCCTCACAAGTGAGGTATTTCATGATGATCTTCATGAGTGGGGTGTAGCTAGTCAAAAGATACGAGAAGGGAAAAATGGAAGGACATGAATCTCTATGCTTAGGCTTTAGAAAGGGCTTGTATTTTTCTGAGTCCAGGTGGCTTTCTTTAAACTACTTCTCCCCGACATAAGGGATTTTAGTGGCCTTGGAGATGGACCTTGGGGAGAATTTTAAATCTAGGCCTGTCAGCTAGAAATGCTTCTATTGAAACCTCAAAGTGCAAAGATGTGTCAAAGGGGAAAAGCTCCTCACCTCTTGCACTCTTGGACAAAAATATAAACACCCAACCTCATGGAAGATGAACAAGACTGATGGGTGGGCATTCATTTCTTCAGTGGAAACAGGCTCAAATCTCTTATACAAGCCATTCCTACTGTCTTGCTTGGGAGGCATCTTGTTTTGAATTCTCTTTGCAACACCAAGGTACCTCAAATGGCCTTTGGACTGTTTTCTTAAGCACACAACTCTGTCCTCTTTGTTAGTCATTGTTTGACCAAGGAAAATTGCTTCAAATGCTGTGTGAAATGGTTCTTTAACACCAACCTCCTGTTCCTTACAAATCACTGTTTTGTCTCTTTTTATGCCAATCAACAAATAGTTATCAAAATAACAAGCACACAGTCAAATTGTTACTGTGTTTGGGTAAGGTTACAAGGACCCTTTGTTTTTTGGTATAATCAAGGCAACCTTGTAAAAAACAAAACACCCCTCCCAATTAAAAACACTCCTCTTGTATTTCATTGTTTCACATGCACAGGTAGAAAAGAACACTTTCAAATTGATTTAACACCTTCACTCACCATATTTTGTTTCATGGATCAAAGGAGGCAGCACTGGTTTTGCTTTTTACCACACATATAGGACTTTTGAAAGTGACAAAGTCATTCATGCATGATCACTGTTGTTAAATTAGGCTCACTGTTTCACCTTAGGAACACTGTGTTTTCCTTTCAAAAACTGCCTTCACCTTATAACATTGTTTTTACCTTGCACTTGGCTGACAGAGTTTATGGTTTATCACTGTCTTCAGGGTAGACTTAGGCCTGTCAAAACTAATATGAACACTCTACTAGCCTCCCACCATAACAAACTTTGTCAATAAATTTAACAAATCACTTTGATTTTCATACCAAACCTCCATTTTTTCACCACCATTTAGTCTTGAAAAACACAACATTGATCACCCTTTTAGAAAATTGAATACACCAAGGAAGCAAAAAAAAAAACATCGAAGATGGATGGTGGCCTTTGCTTGAAGATTTGAGCACCTTCGAGACCCTTTTGGAGGTTTTTTGACTGTTAAAACATGCGCGACACGTTGAAATGGAAAGGCGCCGCACAATAGACAGGTTGTCGAGTCGATGATTAGGTAGTCGTGACCGGTGCCGACAGATGCACCACGCGCCGCTGTAGTCATGTTGCGCCACTATACAAACTCTTTTTAAAACTGCTACTGAATGCACCGTGTTCTTTTCCAGGCACACCGCACAGTCTCATAATCTTCAAACTCTGTCAAGTTTGCTCGAAAACTCTCTTTTCTTCAATGGGTGACTAGGAGAGCGATTGTGAGTTCTGGTCTGCATTTTTGAAACTTGCAAATGGGATTTCTCCAACAGTTAATCCACCCGTTATAGCATGAAAAAGCCAGCGTCCCTTTGATACTTGCTTGGTGAGGGTTTGAAAAATTTTCTTTAAAACAAATGCCTTTGTTATAATGAAAAAACCATATGACTTTGAAAGTGCTACAAGGGGCCCATATTCAAATAACGTTGGTAATAAAGTATTGAGCATGCTATTTGGATATTTTTTATAAATATGACTCTTCCCACTTATAAGAAAATCATCCAAAGGCCAAATTACTTTTCACATTGAGAGAGTCATTTTGAAGGCCAACATCACTCAATGTTTTTCTCATTGAAAAATAAACCCTCTTGAAAGACACATTGTGATATGTCAGGTTTTCTTTGACATTTTTGTAACGAGGTAGCTCACCCTTTTAAAATTTAAACTGACAGTTTCTACTCCTGATGTTTTGAAGGTGATCATGCCCATTGTGAAACTGATTGAGCTGGAAGGTGCTGCTTTGAGCCCTTCTCTTGACTGTGGGTGAAGAACCTCACCTGAATTTGTAAATGAAAAACTCTGCTATAAATAGCTTCCATCATCAAGGCAACTGACTAACCTTGGATTTCAAAGTAATGAGTCTTCAAATTTTATGGAGATAAAAAATAGGATGATGAACTGAAGTTGAAATGTGAACATGGGAAGACTGTCCCTTTGTTTTTCTGTGAAGGAGGTCTGCAAGAAAAATTATTTTTCATTCATTTCACCCTTTTTCAGAGCAGTCTGTTTTGAAATCTTTGCCACATGCAATAATTGCTTTTCATCGTCAAACAATGGTGAGCCCTTTACTTTGTTTATGAAGGATGCCTATTTTTGAAAAATTCCTGGTTTCTTTTCAACCTCTGTCTCAACCAAATGAAGAATGTTTGACAAACATACTAATAGTGGTTTTCTTTGTATTGGATAGCAGAAGTCAACTTAAGACCAAGATTGTTTTACTTCCTTGGCCATTTTCTTAACAATATTTCTTCATTGATAATCACCCCAGTTGCTTCACATTGTATTTTAATAACAGTGAAACTTATGTAAATAAATTTTAAAAGCACCACTGCTTTGCCTCTGATTTTAACACCATTTTTTATTCAGAAACCCTCAGTCGCTGTCCCATTGTACCTAAAATTTTCCTATACAGTTAGTGAAAAACTTAAAATCAAACTTTATCCCTGGCCCTCTGCTTATAGATGAAGGAGGCCTTCTCAGTCTTCAACCCTCTGCTTGTAAAATGAAGTAGGTTTTCTCAGTCTTCAACCCTCTACTCGTGTATGGAGGAGGTTTTCTCAGTGATGCCATTTCATCAGCTTTTAACAGTGTTATTTTTCCTTTCACTGCCTTTTCATGCTTAAGCAAATGAAGATGAAAAATTGATAATAAGTCAAGATGGGCACTTCTCTGAGACATGTAATTCTGCTTTTCAAATACCTTTGTGCCTCTTTAGACATCACAAGCAATTTGGCTAGTATCTGCAAAACATTTCTTGTCATTTATGATTCACTAACCTTTGACTGTGATTTCAGGAGCTTGATGAAATAACTCTTTGCCCTGTAGCTGCATCCCAGGCTCAAAACCACATGAGAAGTAGTTGTCTTCTCAAGTTGAGTTTAATACTATCTTCTGGAATACTAGTACACTTCTGCTCTTGAAATATCCATTTAAACACTGTAAAACAACCTAATATCAGTTTGACCTATGCAATATGCATTGCTGAGACTTCGGGGCTTGTTAGTGGCGCGACTTAAGATTGTAACCAACTTTATTTGCAAAATAGGAAGGTCTGTTATGACTGGTCTATAGTAGATAGAGGTTCTTTGGCTTTAGGATATTTTGTCAAGGGAGAAATGCCTAAAGTGCCACTACCTAACTTAGGGGACACTTCTTGGAAAAATTCGGATCATTTTTTTTGGAGTTGATGGACAAGCTAGTAGGGATGAGGCTAGATAGGGCTTGATAATGAGGTTTTATCTCATCATGTGTTGATTGGAAAGGTAGGAGGGAAAAAACATGTATGGGTGTTTTCCAGCTGGAAAATTTGACAAATTTTTGAGATCAGCTACTAGAAAACTCAGCTAGGAATCTAGTTATCAACAACAGGTGAAAAATACTGA
Organism: Pinus albicaulis; assembly: GCA_034641835.2. Lineage (NCBI taxonomy): Eukaryota > Viridiplantae > Streptophyta > Pinopsida > Pinales > Pinaceae > Pinus > Pinus albicaulis. The sequence goes on along the minus strand of CM076577.1, from coordinate 1,084,953,223 downwards.
TGACTAACAGTGGCTCCTTTGGGGAGGGCAGCTCCTTTTCAGGAGGTGTCCAGAATTGCAGATCTTTGGCTTATGAAGACCAGTACCTGATCCATTGGCCCAAATTTAATTCTTCCTTGATGCTATTTCTGAAAATTGACAGCATGATTAGCATCAATGATATTTCTACCTACCCCACTATTTTTCCTAAAAATCTTTCTTCCTTTGGGTGCATTTGGACTAGCAACCCTTTGACAATATATATTTTTTTTGAAAAATGAAACTATCTAGTTCTTACACTTATATCTGTCGGGAGTTTAGATTAAGCTGATGAACTCCTTCATTACTCTACTTATGCTAGATCAACTGTCAAGGTTAAGTTGTTTGACAGGATTTTGTTCTCTAATATAAAACATGAAATTGAAAAATGACTAAATCAGGGTTAGACTGTTTGATTTGTCATGTACTTGTGGCATGAAAGACAAGCTACACACAAATATTATTTCACATAAAATGAAATCTAGAAAAATGGGGCTAGGATACACAATTTGTTTTTCATCCCCGCTTCCCTCTTTGGTTCTGTTTTGAGCATGTGTAACTAGTATCTTTTCCTAATCTACTCTCTTTGATAAGTCAAGCTTACACAATGTTGACCATCTTTTCCACTCACTAACTTATCAGCAAATAAATTTAAAACATGTTCAACTATGATTAGGCTAGATAACTGAACAAGACATTTGAGCACTAGCAGTAGCATTTAGACTTGCGCGCTTTCTGAATGACTATTTTTTGAACATGGTGCCTTCTTTCTATTTTTCAAACCGCCCTCTTTTTATATTTTTGTATTGTTTTTGAATTTTTTGTCTTTATCTATTTTTCAAACAATGGTATATATAATGATTGAAAATTTTTTAAACTCAGAAATCTTGGAAATGGCGAAACTTAAGCATCTTATCCTCATAAGGATCCCCTACCACTCTTGGTCCACTCAGCTCTTGAAAAGAAAAACTTGGAAAATTTTCTCTTTCAAGCATGACATAAGGATTCATGCATGAATCTCTGAACAAACCCGTATCTTCCTGCTACACCTCTTTATATCTCTGATTTCCACTCCTTCCTTTATTGTTCATCTTTTTCAAGTAATGTAGATATTCTTTGTCATTTTTGAAATATATGATGACATCATCAATGTATGTCAAAATGAAGAAATTTAGGACTGGAAAAATGGCTTTTAGGAGCATATTTTTTATATCCGGTGGTTTTGCAGTTTTGAGTTTGAAACTGGAACTACTTTCAGCATACTAGATTTTTTTTTTGAGTTGTCTACTTTGCAAGGGAATCAATTGGCTATAACCTGAAACATCATCTTGCAAAGACATATGATTAAAAGAACTTATCATCGGTATATCATGGTCTTGGGCAGGAAGGATAAAATTTCTGTCACAAGGATGTGTATTAGTGTTTCCAAAATCAAAACAGATCCTATGACCATCTATTTTATCTTTGACTATTACTGATTGGTTCAGATTTTTGTATTTTCTTTTGTCGAAGTTGTTTCATGGAGTGATGGAAGTGGCATAGTGTTTCTCACTGTTTTCTCTGTATGAAGTAGTATTTTGAATTAGATTTCCAATTCTAGTAGTTCTAAGTCTTTGGTGGAGTGACAGAATGTTAGCTAGTTCAAGTACCTCAGGTATATTCAGACTGAAATCATCATCTCCTCTCATAAGAAGTTTATTAGGCATTTTTTTTGGATTTTGAGATGTTATGGTTACAGTCAAGGTTTCATTTGCAGTGGTAGAGTTATGTGATGGTAAATCCTTGAGGTATGGTAAGAACATTAAACTTCCCTGCTCCTGAGTTCCAAAGAGGTTTGTGATATGTAAGGCTTCTAGTGTCTCTGTTCTGAAAACGTTTCCTGATATTACTCCTAATGTTTGCTTAAGGTTTGAGAAATTTGCTTGATAGTACATAATGGTTTGTGCTTCTTGCTCTATCCCTGTTTCAAAAGGAACACACTCACTTTCCTCAAGACATAGTTGTTCATGATCATGATAGTTTTTAGTGTCTAGTTCATCATAGAGAACTAGGGGCAGCTGATGTGGTGGGTCTAAGTTTGTTTCGAATCCTTCTGACTGTTCTTCAATGTCCTCATCAGTGTGTAAGATGAAAGAGTTCAGATCGGAATGCAAGGAATACATCAAAATTTTATCTGGCCTACTGATCATGTATTTCATGTGTGATTATCCATAGAGTATTCTAGTTTGGTCAAACACAGGAATAGTGGCATAGGACATATCAAGTTGAATATTTCCTTAGAGCTTGGCTCCCCAAGATCTGTATAAAAGCATTCCATACTTTGGAGGGATGTCTTCTACCACTATGTCCATGATCAGATGTTTTGCAGGTACTTGGGTCAAAATGAAACAAAGATCTTTGATCAAACCTAGACATTTGACTCTACTCGAATCAAATGAATATAATTCTTTGTATGGTCTTGTGATTTCTAGGCCTAATATTTCCATTACAACCTTCAGAATGAGATTATGCAAGGCTCTAGAGTCTAGCATGGCATTGTGAAGGATTTGGTCATGGATATTCAGACTGATGTAAAAGGGAAGAGTGGTTCCTTCTTTGAATTTCCCTTCTATTTTCGGACCAAACAACACTTCAGGAGTGTCATCAGCTAGATTAAGGGTGTTCACATCATTTCCTATATTCAGGACCTTTAATACTTGGGATTTATAAGAGCCTTGGGCGATAACTTCAGTGAGAGGCATGGTAATCTTTATTTTGGCGTTTTCTCCCTCAAAACTGAAAGGTGCTTGAAGTTTAGATAGGTTTTCTTCAGCTTTTTCAACCATGACTTTCTCTATGTTCTGAGTTTGTTGGCTTTGTTTTGGGATATTGTTTGACACAGCCACCTCAGGAATCTTTGTGGAAGTACTAGGAGCATCTGAGCCAAGACTTGTTTGAGTAGCTTTATCTTTGTTTTGGTCAGTTTTCCTGACCATGATTTTGTCGTCGTCCACTGCTTTTTTAAGGATGGTATCAGGGGTTTTAGCAGCATCTGAGCTGTCTTTCTCAGAGTTGTCTTGGTTTTTTCTGCTTCTAAGGTCATACTGCCTATGAGCTTCTACTATGGAATTCTGAAAATCTATGGCAGGATCCTCGGGATCTTCATAGTTGGTTTCATCCTGATTCGGAGAGAAGAATGCTTGTTCTTATTCTGTGAGGTACACCTCACTCTCATTATCAGAACCTATGAGGTTCAAATGATTTTCATCAATGGGTTTTGTATCCCTGTCATCTTCTTCCACATAATTTTCATTAAATGGTGGCCTAATTTGTTGGTCATTTTCCCTTGGTTTGTTTTGAGGCTGTTCCCTCCTAAAATTTTGGTTCTGATTTCTGTTTGGAGGGTTTGGCTGGTTGTCCCTAAGAGAGGCCTTTTCACTTATCTTTCCCCAAATTTTGGCCATCAACCTAACCAAGTCATATATTCTAGGATCTAAGGAAGGGGCTGAAGTGGAGACCTCATCTTGGTATGTGACTTTCCTTTCTGATCTAGTCCTAGCTCTTTTTTCTGCTAAGTTGGCTTCTGCCCTTATGGCCACTTTTTACATTTCCTCTAAGGTAAGGGGGTCCTTGTCTCTTAATTGATAATTCATGTCTAGGTCAAAGCCCTCGGGGAATTTTTCCAAGGCTGAGCCAAGTGGGGGTTTGAAGTGAGGTGGGAGGGTGTTATACACAATGTTGAACCTAGTGCAGTATCCCTGGACACTTTCCCCATTTTCCTGTTTTATATTTTTATACTCTGACAGGATTTGAATGGGGTTCTTTTCGATTTCCCACTTGTTTATGAAGGCTTGGTATAGTTCTGGAAGATTGTGGATGCTGTTTGGAGTTAAGCTCTTAAACCATTTTTTGGGTTCTCTGCCCAGGCTTTGGGCGAACATCCTCATTCTGATGGTCTCTTCTTCTATTTCCATGTATTCAAAGGCATCTCTAATCCTATCTACATGTTTTTGAGCTGTGTTAGTCTCAACTCCGTTAAAGTGTGGGATTTTGGATTGATAGTAATTTTGTAAGGGAGCCAAAGGCTATGGCAACACCAAAGGTGCATACTAGGCTGCCATGACGGGAGCTAATGGATGATGTACAAAATGAGGGCTTGTGGGATGAGTTGAGGTGGTTTGAACAACAGTGGTTTGGATGGGTGTGGCAGATGTACTTGGACTAGTGATCTGATTTTGAGGAGATCTAGGATGGTAGGAGCCAAAGTGATGGAGAAGCTGAAAGTCGGGAGGTGTGGTAAGTGAGGCTTCTCTACTAGGACTTTGTGGCATATCTAGGGGCTCAAGATCATCAAAGTCTATCTTACTTTGTGAATTGCTTCTAAAAAGGGTTTTTGTTGATTTTAAGTCAAAGGGGGAATACGGCAAGGCTGTGAGATGTTCAAGTACTAATATTGCTTTACGGATGGAACTATCGGTAGCTAAATTTCCAGTTTCGGAAGCTTGCCACAAAATCTTCTCTGGGTCATCTACTATGATAGGGGGATTTCGGTCTAGATGAGATCTGGTGTTGATTCTTCGTGAAGCCAGATTTCGAGCCTATAGTTTAGAGAGGATAGTATTTGTGATTGTTTCGGATGGATGGCCTCTCTAAGCTTTTAATAATGTGAAGGATGGTCAAAAAAAGATAGACTAGTGAAGTCGCCAGGTGGATTTCTATCAGAACTATGGTCCACCACCAACACTATCAAAGATGCTTATGGGAAAAAGTTTTATAGCAAACTTTGAGATGGAAATTTTCAAAGAAGAGTGATTCACTTGGTTTTAACAGTTTTCTAGGCTGTATGGACAAGCTAATGGTTCTCTTGGCAAGAATACTTCTGCTTATCTCCTATGTTTAGGCGAGTTCTTCTGAATCACTAAGTTATACTTAGTTTGTCACTAATTACAGAGTTTTCACCATAAGTTTTAAGTTTTGGAAAGGATGAGTTAACATAAAGGTATGGTTTATGAATTTTTTGGTTTTTTATGGATTTTTTAGGCCTATTGGAGGCTAGTGGATTCGCGAGGTGGAACTTGGTTTTTTTTGTAAAGATATAGCTATGGTCCACCACCAGTAACTAGGGAAAAGCCAATCTGGGAATGTTTTGTTGTTTTTTGAGTTTTATGTGCCTATGAGGTTTGGAAGAGTTTCCTATAACTAAATCATCATTTTGCTAAGATGGTTAAAGAGCTAGCTTCTACTCTTCAAACAACACTTAAGTTTTCTAAGTTTTTTTGAGACTTCGGGAGTTACTAAGGAGTACTTAGATTGTCACTAACTCAGAAGTTCCCACCGTGATCGCCACTATGTTAGTGAGCGGTGGGATATGTCAATCAGATAGTATTCTTAAGGCTGTTGGAATGCTTAGGGAATTAAGTTTGTTTATCACTCAGAGTCCCACCGTGATTTCCATTATGTTAGTGAGTGGTGGGATAAGTCAATCGGATAGTATTCTTAAGGTTGCTGGAATGTTTAGGGAAACTAAGTTTGTTTATCACTCAGAGTCCCATTGTGATCGCCATTATGTTAGGGTCCCGTGATTTGGCTAATTGGCAAGCCAAATGACAGTGTAACATCAAACCAATCTTTGGAGCCCAAGGACCTAGCCTTCCTGGACTCAGAGAGGGCTCTCTCTATCTATGTAAGGGATATCTGTGTGTTTGCTTATTGTCTTCTGATTTTAGGCTAGTTACAAAATAGGTTTTTGGTTTTTGTTTTTAAGTTTGTGAGGGATGAATTGATCAAATACATAAGATAGGTAAAAATATGTTAGATCAACTGGGCTATGGGGTCGAAAAGGTCAAGAAAGTTTTCAGATGGTGATACACGGTTGTTGTAGGGCCAATTTGATTCGAGGTAAAATGGATCTTTGGGAAAAATGGAGTAAGATGGACATCAAGTTTGTGAATAACAAAGGATTTCAAGCACAAATAGTTTAATAGCTGACATAAACGTTGTAGGGCAAACCATTAATCATGAGAAATGTAATTTTAAGCTAATCAATGCATAAAAATAAACATTCAAGCCATGCATAGAGATATATAACTCTCTAACTTTAGGAAATGGCTATCAGAGTTCGGGGAAATACATTTAAGACAGACAAACAACTCAAATCACTATGCTGGAACGCCTAAACATAGTATTTCAAGCTATTGAGCACTTTGAAAACAAAATTGCATAGTCTTAGGCAAAGGGAAAGATCAGAACAAGACCTCGGTTCAACAAATTACAATCTAATCAGTCAAAGAGAAGTTTCATAGATGGAGCTATGACTAGCCATGAGTAAGAAGGGAATACCATAAATCATATTTAGCATGCATAAAACCATGAATGAAACAAGCAAACAATATTCTTAATTTATTAAAGAGAAATCAATAATTCTTTAATGTGACTAAGAATAAAGAAAACATGGAAGCTATGAAGAAACAAGAAATTTGAGGTGCCTCTAAGGGCATGTCTCAAATTTGTTCTTCATCACAGAGGAACAAGAAATATCTATAGACTTATGAACAAAGGAAAGAAATGTGTACCGTAGATAGAGACACTATAATACTTCATTTGGGGTTATGAACTCAACAACAATCCTCTTTCATCATCCAAGAACATCTAAGAGACTATCCAAAAGCATGAGACAAGTGTTTCTTCCAAAGCTTATATGACCATATATTGCTTCTATTAATCAAGTTCAGCCTTTTTTACAATGAAAGTCTTTGGAATATATAGGCCAAAGTGAGGAAAACCTCTTAGTTCAACTTGCAATCTCATTGGCCTATCCAAAATATCTGATTTTGTCCTTGAGGCTTTGCAAAGCCCAAGGCACAAAATATATAATAAAATATCTCAAACATGATAAAAAAGGGAAATATATTGAATTTTCATAACTTATCATGCACAAAAATAGCTAAACGCACATGAGGAAAATTCGCTTTTGAAAGGTTCATTTTTTACAAAAATACTCAAAAAATACATCAGCAAAAGGTCCCCTGATTTGCCGGCAACTTTTGTAGGCCTTCCCGATGTTGAAATGAGGATCATGAGTGCTCCTTGGAAATATCTGAGTGTTTGTTTTCTGAAAATGTTTATTTTTCTCCCAAATGATCACTGGAAGTCCTCCAAAAACATACCTGTGTGTAAAAAACTAGAAAATAGGCATTGCTAATAAACGGGGCAGAGTGTAGAAAAAGTGAGTGTTTTTCGTCATTTTGGGGGAGCAAATGCTTTTCAATTGTTTTGAAAATTGTCAAATATGTGCCCCTGAAATTATGGCATCCAATTATACCATTTTCATCCTTTGATGATGTCCCAAACTGAAATGACGATGCCCATGAGTTTTGGCCAAAATCCCAAAAATGACAAAAAACCAAAATTTGTCGAATTTCACCCAAACTTGGAGAGCATGACCCTCAAGGGTTTTCAAAAATATGTTGTGAAGCTGAGGAAAAAATTCGGAGCCTTGAGGTGTCTTTCCTCAATTTTCGTGCGCTGCGCTTCCCTTTAGCCTCCTTAAGTTTTTCTTGAGCAACCTTCAACTTCCACCAGGCAAACTGATTGAGCTTTTTATAATGCCTGGTCATCCTCCGTTGAAGGTCCAAGTCCCTAATTTCCTTCTCCAATTTCTTCTCCAAGTGATCAGTAACTCTCTCAAGCCATGCTTCCCGATTGTTCTCTATCTCTTGTTCAAACAATCCTATGAGAGGGGTAGATTGGAGAAGGGCATCTTCGTCTGTTTCTTATTTCTCAAGGATCTTTTTGAGCCCCATGGTTCTTGGTCTCTTTTTCCTGGGCTGATCTTTGCCTTCGCCTTCATCGAACTCATCCAAGAGTTCTTCCAGTCTCACTTGTGCTTTGGAGGCCTCCTTTTTTTATTTGATGGCCCGTGTCTCATATACAGCCATATGGACAATCATCTGCTTGCTTTGAACTTGCAAAAAGTGATTGAAGTTCCTAGCCCGATCAAGATCAGTCCTTAAAGCATCAATTTGGCTTTCTCTATGGATCAAGAGATTTTCTAGGATTCGGGCTTCATTATCACTATCATCACTTTGGATTTGGATGATGTCAAATTCCCTTTCCTGTTCATGACTGCTTTCTTCTTTGTCCTTCCCTTTGCTTTGGGTGGCTCTTTTAGTCTTCTTCCTCTTGGGAAATTCGACCATGGGTTTCTTGGGAAATTTTCCCCTGCTTTGGAGGGCCCTAGTCACATTTGGACTTACAACTCTAGGCACCCTTTTCTTTGATGTCCGGGGCTTGGCCACTTTCGGAGAAAAGAGCATGGCCCCTTGCCTAGGAGAGGCAGCTAGCACATGCTCCATGGGCTCTTTACCCTTGTCGCTTTGCTCCTCATTTTTGCCACTGTCTTGGATTTCTTCATGGATGCTTTGGCTATCCTTTTGAACTTCCTTTTGAGGGTTCTCCTCCTAACTATGTTGCACCTAGTTATCCTAATGCCCCTCTTCTTAATGAGGCTGTTGTTCCTTTTTAGGAGGCTGTTGTTCATCATCCTATAGCTACCGTGTATATTGCTATGGCTGCCCCTATTCAGCATCTTTATGAGTCTACTCACCCTCACTGTGTTGCACATCTTCATGCTACTGTCCTTCATCATCTTCCTCATCATCCCCTTGCTACCCTGTTTCATCCTGCGACTTCTCATCATCACTTCCCTCTTCTTGCTCATGCTCTTATTACTCATCATGGTCATGCTCTTCTCCCTCTTTAGGCTCTTTTGTTTGTTCTATGGTAAACTTGTGCCTCTTGGGAACAGGTCTGCTAGAAGAAGGCGAAGGATGGTGAGAAGGAGGTGTAGGAGATGTATGAACTGGAGGGACAGTGGAGAAATCCAGATGGGTGATGAAAGTATCCCAAGAGACCTCCCTCTTCTCAAGTTGATGAAGAATTATGACTTTGATGAGGGAGTGATCGAAAAGGCGGGCTGTCTGCTATGAGGGAGGCTTTTTCTGAATAGTGGAGGCCATTTTCTCAATGCTTCTATGTAAGAAGAAAGGAAGATTTATCAATTTGGCCCTCGTGAAATGCATGAGCAATCGAATGTAATAGGCATAGACTCAGGAGAATATTCCCTCACAAGTGAAGTATTTCATGATGATCTTCATGTGGGGGGCATAGCTAGTCAAAAGATATGAGAAGGGGAAAATGGAAGGACATGAATCTCTGTGCTCAGTATTTAGAAAGGGCTTGTATTCTTCTGAGTCCAGGTGGCTTTTTTTAAACCACTTCTCCCCAACATAAGATATTTTAGTGGCCTTGGAGATGGACCTTGGGGAGAATTTGAAATCTAGGCTTGCCAGTTGGAAATGCTTCTCTTAAAACATCAAAGCACAAAGATATGTTAAAGGGGAAAAGCTCTTCACCTCTTGCACTCTTTGAAAAAAATATAAACACCCAACCTCATGGAAATTGAACAAGATTGATGGGTGGGCATTCACTTCTTCAGTGGAAACAGACTCAAATATCTTATGCAAGCCACTCCAAATGTCTTGCCTGGGAGGCATCTTGTTTTGAATGTTGTCTGCAACACCAAGCTGCCTCAAATGGCCTTTGGACTGTTTTCTTAAGCACAAAACTCTGTCCTCTTTGTTAGTCACTGTTTGACCAAGGAAAATTTCTTTGAATGTTGTGTGAAATGGTTCTTTAACACCAACCTCCTGTTCCTTACAAATCACTGTTTTGTCTCTTTTTATGCCAATCAACAAATAGTTATCAAAATAACAAGCACATAGTCAAATTGTTACTGTGTTTGGGTAAGGTTACAAGGATCCTTTGTGTTTTGGTATAAGCAAGATAGCCTTGTAAAAAACAAAACACCCCTCCCAATTAAATACACTCTTTTATTTCACTGTTTCACATGCACAGGTAGAAAAGAACACTTTCAAATTGATTTAAGAGCTTCACTCACCATATTCTGTTTCATGGATCAAAGGAGGCAACACTGGTTTTGCTTTTTACCACACAAAGAGGACTTTTGAAGTGAAAAAGTCATTCATGCATGATCATTGTTGTTAAATTAGGCTCACTGTTTCACCTTAGGAACACTGTGTTTTCCTTTCAAAAACTGCCTTCACCTTATAACACTGTTTTTACCTTGCGCTTGGTTGACAGAGTTTATTGTTTATCACTGTCTTGAGGGTAGCTTTAGGCCTGTTGAAACTAATATGAACACTCTACTAGCCTCCCACAGTAACAAACTTTGTCAATAAATTTAACAAATCACTTTGATTTTCCTACCAAGACCTCCATTTTTTCACCACCATTTAGTCTTGAAAAACACAACATTGATCACCCTTTTAGAAAACTAAATACACCAAGGAGGCAAAAAAAAATAACTCAAAGATGGATGGTAGCCTTTGCTTGAAGATTTAAGCAGCTTCAAGACCCTTTCGGAGGCATTTTGACTGTTAAAACATGCACGACACGTTGAAATGGAAAGGCGTCGCGCAATAGACAGGGTGTAGGGTCGATGATTGGGTGGTCATGACCGACGCCTATAAGCGCGCTGTGCCACAATACAAACTCTTTGTAAACCTTCTCCTAAATGTGCCACATGCTTTTCTAGGCGCCCCGCACAGTCTCAAAAGCTTCAAACTCTCTCAAGTTTGCTCGAAAACTCTCTTTTCTTCAATGGGCAACTAGGAGAGCGATTGTGAGTACTGGTTTGTGTTTTTGAAACTTGAAAATGGGATTTCTCCAATGGTCAATCCACCCTTTATAGCATGAAATAGCCAATGTCCCTTTGATACTTGCTTGGTGAGGGTTTGAATTTTTTTCTTTAAAATAAAGGCTTTTGTTATAATGAAAAAATCAAATGACTTTGAAAGTGCTACAAGGGGCCCATATTCAAATAACGTTGGTAATAAAGTGTTGTGCATGCTATTTGGATAGTTTTTATAAATATGACTCTTCCCACTTATAAGAAAATCATCCCAAGGCCAAACTCCTTTTCACAATGAGAAAGTCATTTTGAAGGCCAACATCACTCAGTGTTTTTCTCACTGAAAAAGAAACCCTGTTGAAAGACACATTGTGATATGTGAGGTTTTCTTTGACATTTTTGTAAGGAGGTAGCTCACCCTTTTAAAACTTAAGCTGATAGTTTCTGCTCCTAATGTTTTGAAGGTGATAATGCCCATTGTGAAACTGATTGAGCTGTAAGGTGCTGCTTTGAGCCCTTCTCTTGACTGTGGGTGAAGAACCTCACCTGAATTTGTAAATGAAAAACTCTGCTATAAATAGCTTCCATCATCAAGGAAACTGACTAACCCTGGATTGCTAAAGTAATGAGTCTTCAACTTTTATGGAGATAAAACAAAGGATGATGAACTGAAGTTAAAATGTGAACATGGGAAGGCTGTCTCTTTATTCTTCTATGAAGGAGGTCTGCAAGAAAAATGAATTTTCATTCATTTCACCCTTTTTGAGAGTAGTCCCTTTTGAAATCTTTGCCACATGCAATAATTGCTTTTCATCCTCAAACAATGGTGAGCCCTTTACTTTGTTTATGAAGGAGGCCTATTTTTGACAAATGACTGGTTTCTTTTCAACCTTTGTCTCAACCAAATGAAGAATGTTTGACAAACATATTGATAATGGTTTTCTTTGTATTGGATAGTAGAATTCATCTTAAGACCAAGACTGTTTTACTTCCTTGGCCATTTTCTTAACAATATTTCTTCATTGATAATCACCCCAGTAGCTTCACGTTATATTTTAATAACAGTGAAACTTACGTAAACAAATTTTAAAAGCACCACTTCTTTGTATCTGATTTTAACACCATTTGTTATTCAGAAACCCTCAGTTGTTGTCCCACTGTACCTAAATTTTGCCTATACAATTAGTGAAAAACTTAAAATCAAACTTTATCCTTGGCCCTCTGTTTATAGATGAAGGAGGCCTTTTCAGTCTTCAACCCTCTGCTTGTAATGAAGGAGGTTTTCTCAGTCTTCAACCCTCTGCTCATGTGTGAAGGAGGTTTTCTTAGTGATGCCATTTCATCAACGTTTAACAATGTTATTTTTCCTTTCACTACCTTTTCATGCTTCAGCAAATGAAGATGAAAAATTGATAATAATTCAATATGGGCACTTCTATGAGACATGTAATTATGCTTTTCAAATACATTTGTGCCTCTTTAGACATCACAAGCAATTTGGTTAGTATATGCAAATCATTTCTTGTCATTTATGATTCACTAACCTTTGACTATGATTTCAGGAGCTTGATGAAATAACTCTCTTCCCTATAGCTGCATCCCAGGCTCAAAACCACATGAGAAGCAGCTGTCTTATCATGATGAGTTTAATACTATCTTCTGGAATACTAGTACACTTATACTCTTGAAATATCCATTTAAACACTGTAAAACCACCTAATATCAGTTTGACCTATGGCATATGCATTGCTGACACTTCAGGGCTTGTTAGTGGCACGACTTAAGGGTGTAACCAACTTTATTTGCAGAATAGGAAGGTCTGTTATGACTGGTCTATAGTAGATAGAGGTTCTTTAGCTTTATGATAGTTTTCGAATGGAGAAATGCCTAAAGCTCTACTACCTAACTTAGGGGAGACTTCTTGGACAGATTTGGATTATTTTCTTTGGAGCTGATGGACAAGATAGTAGGGCTGAGGCTAGATAGGGCTTGATAATAAAGTTTTATCTCGTCATGGGCTGATTGTAAAGGTAGGAGGGAAAAAATGTGTATGGGTGTTCTCCAACTGGAAAATTTGACAAATTTTTGAGATCAGCTGCTAGAAAACATAGCTAGGAATCTAGTCATCAACAACAAGTGAAAAATACTGATGACTAACAAGCTGTAATACAACAAGTTTAGAATCCAACCTAACAATAAAACTCCAAATTCCAAATGATATGGATTCAGATAATAACTCAATCACTGCACTATACTCTGCTTTGACCGAGGCTTACCCCATGCATGGATACTAACTCGTCAGAGGGTGAATAGATAACCCAAGATGTGGAAGAAATGTTTCATATACTACGACAAGCACCATTAGCAAAACCAATGTAGGTTTGAAGAGATGTCGACATCTGCAATGTTAAGAGTAAACTCAGATAAGCAAGAATAGTGATAAAAACACACTCTAAACTAGGCACACTTTTCTAATCTAAGACACACCAAGAGTAAAGAAATCTAATCTAATAAATCTCCACACCAAATTTAAGCATAATATCTCTTCAGATAAAGCCCATTTTTGGGTTTATCTAAAGAGACACCGTCAAAATCTATCAGCTCATAGGCCCCTTTTTCCAGCTTCCGCTTAACAATAAAAGGACCATGCCACATGGGCACAAATTTTCCAGCTCCTAGCTTATCATTGGCTTGATCATACACTAAGACTAGGACTCCTTCTGAAAAATTACGAGGGGTAACACTTCTATCGTACTGAGCTTTTATTCATTTGACATGAGCTTCGTTTGCTAATATAGCATTTCGTTAATTCTCATCTAGTTGAGCCAAGTACAAAAAACGCTTCTCCTCTTCAGATGTAGCTGGGAGTAATTATATGGCTAATTTCAATGACGAAATTTTGCATTCAATAGGAAACACAACTTCCAGACTGTAAACCAGTTGAAAGGGAGTGAAACCAGTTGATGTTTTTACTGAGGTTCGATATGCCCAAAGTGCTGAAAATAACATGGAATGCCAATTCGACTTATGAATACCAATAATTCGTCTAATCATAGTGACTAAAACTTTATTGATAGCTTCAACCAGACCATTAGCCTACGGGTAATAAGGAGTACAACTATCGTGGCACAGGCCAAGTTGATCTGTCACTTTAGTCATCATGATATTTCGAAAATGACTTCCATGATCTATAATAATGGCTTGAGGAACACCGAATCTAGAAATTATATGATTGAATATGAAAGTTGCAGTAGCCTTGCCGTCTGCCGAAAATGTAGGCATCACCTCAACCCACTTAGTAAAATAATCTACTCCTAGGATAATATACGCATGCCCCCCGACCGAGTGAGGGTTACATGTAATAAAATTGATACCATGCTTTGCGAAAGGACCGACAACAATTATAGGGTGAAGAGGAGCAGGTGGCGCACGCATTTTACGATCAAAGACTTGAAAATTGTGGCATTTCCGGACTGCATAAATATAATATTTAAATAACGACGGCTAAGAATAACCAGCGTGCAATATCTTTTGGGCTGTGGCATGCCCAGACATATGACCGCCACATGCTCCAGAATGGCAATCATTTAAAACCTTCTCAGCTTCTTCATGAGTAAGACAGCATCAGAAAACAGAATCTTCTCCACAATGATAGAGTGTATCACCAATAATATTGTATTGTTGGGATTGGAAACATATTTTTCGTCGCTGAGATCGTGAGATTTCAGGCCGAAAATATTGGGTTTGGAGATAAATGATAATATCCCCATACCATGGATCAAGAGTACTAATAAGAAACAAGGATTCGTCCGCAATGGGTTGCTCCACCATAGTTTCAATATCAGTAGAGGGGAAATCACACATCAGTTCATAAAAAACCAAAGATTTCTTTTCCTTGGATTTTTCAAATTCCAAGTCTAATTCCTGCAAGATAACTTTCCATTTGGAGTACTTGCCCCCTAGCAATTTTTTGGTTAAAATGTACATCATAGGGTTACAGTCATAATTTACTATGGTTTTGCGTAATAAGATGTAGTGTCAAAATCGTTGGACAACTTGAACAGCTGCCAAGGCCAATTTCTCCACATGGGTGTATTTGATCTCAGTCGGATGCAGATTTTGACTAAGATAGTAAATCACATGCTCATTGTTGAATTCATCTTCTTGAACTAAAACCATCCCAATGGTGGAATGAGAGGCAGCGAGGTACAAAAATAGTCCCGGTTGTAATTGGGAGGATACAATAATGGTGCATGGGTCAACGCGTGTTTGAGTGCATCAAAAGATCGATCAGTGATCTCATCCCAAAAGAATGGAATGTTATGTTTCAACAACCGGGTAAAACCCTTTGTTAGCTCGGCATAGTTAGGAATGAACCGCCATAAAAAGTTTGCTTTCCCCTGCAAACTTTGGAGTTGGCGCAGAGTCAAAGGAGGAGGTAGATTAACAATAGCTTTGACCTTCGATGGATCAACACGAATGCTTACTTTTGAAACAATAAATCCCAGTAAGCGACCTGATTCTACACAGAAAACATATTTGTGTGGATTCAGCCGAATTTGATAATGCCTACATCTCATAGATATTGCTCGTAAATGAGTGAGATGGTTAGCCCTACGTGATGAATGAGCAGGTAAATCATCGAGATAAGGCTGCACAATGTGCTTAATGTCATGAAATACGTAAGACATAGCCCTTTGAAAAGTTTCTCCAGCGTTCTTTAATCCAAAAGGTAGTTTGCAATAAGAAAATTTCCCCCATGGACAAATGAAAGTTGTTTTTGGCTGATCAATAGGGAGTATGTTTATTTGATTCTAACCAGAAAAACCATCCATAAAGGATAACATTTCACTGTCGGCACAATCATCAATTATTTTATCGATATAGGGGGTTGGATAATTGTATTTAGGACAAGCTCGATTAATATCCCTATAATCGATACATACTCTTATCGTTCCTTGTTTTTTGTTAACAGGAACAATATTCGATACCCAATCGGTTAAAGGAATTGGATAAATGAAACCTGCATGAAGTAATTTCTCAACTTCGGCTTTGATAGCAACAACTTTTCTTGGATGTATTTGACGTAAACGTTGACGGACATGTTTGGCATCCAGGTAAGTCTTGATTTCATGTACGACAATTGACGGATCGATTCCTGGCATTTCTTCATATGATCAGGCAAACACGTCACAAAATTCTTGAAATAGGGCTTTATAAGTTTGAATTTCATCTTCCATACAACAAGCACCTATATGAATGTTTTCAATTATTACTGGCTTCACTAAAATGTCAATTGGAATCGTTCGAGAGATATTTTCCAAATTTAACTCAGAATGAGGATTTCGTAATGGATTCTACAGTTCTTTGACATATTCAGCAATAAAAATAGAAGCAAAATCATCTTCATAATGATCCAGCTTAGGTAAAAAAAAAGATCGGTGATGTAGATCTTCCCATGGTAAATTGTCAACAGAAAAAAGTTCACGAATCTGCTCATCAATATGAACAAGATCGGGAAATGTCATTGTGGCTGAGCTAGATATAGAAAGTGATTTCTCATGGATACCACTCATTAGATTAGTTTCGGTTGAATAAGGGTCGGAAAGTGACTGTACAGCTTGATATGCAATTTCAAATGGACTCAAGGCATCATGCCATCAAATGAATCTTACTCAGAGTCGAAAGGTACGATCCAAGGATCATCAAATATAATAGTATTTGATGAAATCATATGAATAGTTTTGATAGAAGGTGATACGTTAGGAGGAGGAAAGGAAAAAGTTCCTAGTAAACCAGAATCTTTAATCAAACCTACTCCAACATCCTTGTAAGGGATAGCTACTTTACCAACATGCTGGATTGTTTTTGTAGAGGCTGGATCGGAAGAAAAATAATTTAACTGATCTATTGTAACGATCCTTCCTTGATGTGGAAATTTTATAAGCCGAAAGACCGAAGAAACAACAACAGTCATAGCATAAGACCAACTACGACCCAGGAGAAGGTTGTAATCTAGAGGGGCATCAACCACTTCCACATCTAGATTTATTGTTTTACCTTCGACCCCTATGGGTAAATATGCAAAATACCAGAAGGGTGGAAACCTCAGTCATCAAAAGCCTTTAGAATTATCGGAGACTGATTGAGTGTAGGAGAACCAAGCGATTTCCAACACTGGATCGACATAATACACGTTGAAGCTCCCTCATCAATCACAGTCTGAAAGATCGGTTTGTTTTTTACTAATACTGGAATTTGGAAAGCCATTTGGTGAGGTAGACGAGGTGTACTATTCTCTAAATCGAAGATTATTAGGTTCGAGTCCTGAATATCGATAGCTCCTATGGCATACAAAAGTAATTTACACTGTGTTGGGCATGATTGCAGCACTTCCAAAGCTGACATTGCTGAAGGATAAATAGCTAAGTCCTCAACAATGTTGTAATTCTGAGCATCTCTCGCATGTGGATTGAAAGCTGATTTACGAAGAACACCTTTAGATGGTGGTTTGATTATTAAGTCTGGATTGGGTTTCTCGATCTATAGCAAACCAAAAATAGGAGGAGGTTTAGTTGATGTGTTTACACTAGACGATTCTACTTCTTTACCATCAACAGGATTCTTACTACCATAATCTTGCGATTGCATCGCAACCCTGACATGAGACATCATCAAAATAGGTTCTTCTGAGGCATTCAAGGTAGAACCAATCATCTTACTATCTTGAGTGGGAAAAGGATCCTTCAAGATAGTAGGTTGTTGTGAACCTTTAACAAATTTCGAAACCTCTGGTCGATGTGGGCATTCTTTAGTAAAATGATCCTCGTCACAAATGTAACAAGGATAGCGGGGCTTGCATTTTTCATCATTGGATTCATTTTTATCAGTTTTCTCTTTTGAATTCTTTTTTCTTTTATTCTTCCCTTTATTTTTTCCACCGGATTTAGATTTGGACGTAGATGTCTCCACAACACAAATGTCTGCAGAAATTTCAGGGGAAGACTCTCCTTTCGGGGAATCAGGTAAAGTTATAATAGGAGAATAATTCTTTGAAGATTTTTCTTGCTTTTAGTATTGATTGTACCAATCATACCATCAGCAGCATGAGACCCTAAAGGAGCTGCAGTTATTTGACCTTGTTTTGGAAGATCGAGGATTTTTTCATGTAAAGTACCTGACTACGTATAGACGAGGTCAAGGTACTGAGCTTGAGCAATGAATTGCTCCTCATTAACAACTCTGGCCTTACCTACATCTTCAGTGATTTTAGGTAACAATGATTTAACAAACCATTCCGCCAAAATTTGATCCGGAATGTAAACTTTCACCAAACGCCTTCTACGTCGCCATTCATGAATATGATCAGAAATATATGTGGACGTGGATTTCTTTAGTGAAGTTAATATTTTCATGCCATTTTCGTATCTGACAAGCAACTGAAAATAAGTCAAGAAGGCAGTTGCTAACTGACTGAAATTATTAAAAGAGCCTCGTGGTAACTCAATGTACCATTTGGCGGCAAGACCAATAAGAGTTCTTTGGAAAAGACGTAAGCGAATTGAATCATCAATTATTGAATTAGATGAACACCAGAGGTGATAAGTCATAAAATGATTTGATGGATCCTCTCCTGACTTACCCTCGAATTTTGGTATATCACTAGGCAACTTATGCGACATTAGCAGCCAGTACGGATAATAGAAAATTGGATCATTCGTAAGGTGTGTCAAATCAGGTAAATCCAAAGTTGCAATAAATGGTAACTGATGGTTAGGGTCGCAAAAACCTTGAGTAGCCAAAGCAATTCCGGGAGGACGATACCCAGGATAACTGGGAATCGGATTTGCATTAGGAATTGTGTAACCTCTCGGGTAACCAAGATTAACTAGACCAAACTGGGGTTGTTGAGGCTGTTGATAAGTATAGCTACGGTACATTTGATACTGATAAGCTTGGTTTTGTGAAACGAGACTGAATTGAGGCTGTCCTTGGTACGATTGATACGGGAATTTCAGTTGACTTGTGACAACTGTACTTGTACCAGCTTGTCCCGCAGGTATCTGGACCGAAGTATGAACTGAAGGTCCTGACTGGGGTACAGAGACTTGAGGGATTTTCATGGATGCAGGGATAGAAGAACTCAGAGCTACAGACACTACAGAAACAAGTGTTATAGGCTGAACATATGTTGCAGCAATTGCAGCAGTTTGAGGCAGAGTTTTAGGTGTACTAGGCCCAGACTGCTGAACAGAACCAGGTGTAGGGGTTTGAATAGTAGACTGGACAGGTTGCTGGGTTGGACCAGAAACCAAAGGCTGTCCAGGTTGAGAAGAAAACTGCACATTAGGTTGCATAGGCTATTGAAATTGGGATGAATCCCACACCATGTTCATTCCGGGGTATTGCCCCGTAGAAGGTTGAACGTAAGGATCATAGTCTGGTTGAACGTAGGGTTGATAAGTAAGTGGTAAATTTCTGGCTCCTTGTACAGATGATTGACCAGAAGGCGGTTGGAAACCTTGAATTAGGTACTGACCTTGAGGTTGATAACCCTGAGGTGCGTACTGAAGTTGGGGTTGATAAGGACCTTGAGGAACATATTGAGTTTGGGGTTGACCTTGGGGTAAGTACTGTCCTAAAGGTTGGCAACCTTGAGGTATGTACCTTCCTTGAGGTTTTTCTCTAAAATAATATGATGCCACAGTTTTTCCTGGGAAAAAGTTACCTTCAGGTTTCCCCCCAGGCAGTAACTGACTGCCTGAAGGTTTCCCCCCAAGCAGTAATTGACTACTCTGAGGTTGCCCCCCAAGCGGTAACTGACTTCCCTGAAATTTTTTTCCAGGTGGTAACTCACTACCTTGAGGTTGAGGATTCAGAATATTACCAAACATCATAAATATTTTCTCTATGTTCGACGTTTCAGTTTTAATTTCATTAAGACCAGATGATAATACTTGTTCAATCAGTCAAGGAGCTGCTCCAGAGAAAGTACCAGACAGAGCCTGATATCCTGAATGAACAGAATGACCACCGTGTAAAAATGCTTCCAGTGTCTGGGAAAACATAGATGACTCTCCTGCCATAAAGGATGAAGGATAGTAACCTCTGGGCGTAGGATGAAATGGAATTTGATGTGGAGAAAAAGCAAGACTCGAGTTCTCTAAAATTTTTGTCAAAGATAGATACCAAGCGTTAGTTTGAATAGGGCTTTAGAAAATGGATTCACGCTCCCTAAGATTTAAAGACTGAGGGGATTTGGGAAGAGATAACTCTTCATCTGGACTAGTAAGCTCTTCAATAGAAATGAGGCCAGATGGAAGATCTTCAGTAACAATATTTCTCACCCTAGGTGAACCAGGATCACTAGAAGTTGGTGTAATAAATCCCTAGGATGTTTCCAAAATAGAATTTTCAGTTTCAGGCTCAGAAATTTTAGGTTCATCAGCTAGTTCACTAGAAGGAGAAATACTACCAGTAACTTCCGAAATCGAAATGGGTTCTTGAATATGTTCTGTCGTGGGTATTTGATGATTAGGATGAACAACTATAGATGAACTTCCAATTTCTATTGATCTAATTCTACTGCTACTAGATGATTCTAGAGCACATAGCCCTTCAAGCTTACTAGGTGTATATTCAGGGGGCTTCCCCTAAAGTCTCCAAGATTTTTTCGGTAATTCTGCCACGATTAAATATTAACTAATCACACGCAAACAAATAAAATATCAATAAAAACACCTAAAGTCTCTAAAGAAACAAATAGCTGAATCACACGCCTAAAAATCTAAGAGTTCAAACCACACACAAAAAGTAACTTGCCGTACAAAAAAAACTAGTTGGTGATGAAATCCAACTTAGTGGAAATTTAACACAGAAAGGGCGGTTGGAACAGTTACCCCGACAAACTGCTTAATGAAACAGACTGGCACAAGTTTCTTCACAAAACCATCTCATGTGAAGAGAACCCCCAGAGAGTCCAAGTGAGTCTAGTTGATGTCTGCACCGGGTACAGTGAGATCTTTCCTTCACCGTCACCTTAGGAAATAATCTTAAGCTTATAGAAACTAAGGTTACCAACAGTAACAAATACAACTGGGGGAATATTCTACACTCCGATTCCACGCACAAGGGCAGAGTAACAAAGCTCAATCCCCTTGAAGGCTCCTCGACATAGTTAATCTGAGGTTTATCGACAAGTGACCCCAAGCTCCTCGACAATGGTTAATCCAAGGTTTACCATTTGTAATGCGCGCAGAATCTTCTATATTTCCCAATGAAACAGAATTTATTGTCTCAAAGGTTTGGACATGATCTCGTGATTAACTCCTTTAAGAGGAGATTCCCATATTGTACCAATTACAATTGGATTTATTTCCTACCGCAAGATTTATCTACTTGTTTGTTTTTACTATCATGGAGATTTAATTACTCCCTACTCCAAGATACTAGCCTAAGCTATATTGGTGATAAGAGCCCTAGAAATAAAAATATTACTAGATGAATTTTAATTAAGCATTACTTTTATGGACTGTTCTTTAAGTCAATAGGTATGGAAATGAAACTTCGATGGTGTGAAAACTCGACTTCCAAAAACACTAAAAATGCACCTAAAAATGATAATCAATTCATTTTTCTTTCAATGAAATTCTATCTTAAGAAAAAGTTTGAGAATGCAATTCTTTTTAAGAGACAATTCTTTCTTTGAACATAAAGAATAAATTAAAGAAAAGATTTTTGTATTTTCAACAAGAATGCAAAACGAGACAAATTATAAATGCTCACGCTAATATCCTTTCACTTTCAAAACTTGAAACTACAAAAACAACTTTCCTTCAAAAGAAATCTATAAATTTTAAAAGCACTCAGAACTAAAAAAACTAATCTTGAGATCTACAAACTTTGAAAATCTAATTGAATAAAAACTTTAATATTTTTTGAAGAATGTTTTACTTAGTTGTTTAGTAAACTAAGGATCTATTTGTCCAGAATAACAAACAAGTCAAAAACATCCAGATATGTTTTCTTTTATAAAAATGAAATTCAAAACTTATAACAAAGTTTTTTCGAAGATTTGCAAAGAAACAACTAGATCTATTTCTCAATAAAGGATGGATTTCACAACCAAGTCAGACTTAGCAAGGAGGCAAAAATACCAATGTAATATAAGGTATTTCAAGTTTTCAATGCTTTGAGTCACTACATAGACCAATCGAAAAGAAATCTGACTTGCAAAACTTCTAGAAAATCATCAAAAACATAAATACTACTAGAACTCATTCACAAAAGGCTTTTGACAGAAAAAATGCCAATCTGGGTAGATACTAAAAACTCTAAATCAAATTAAAGATAAACTAGAAAAAGAAATCTAGAGTTTTTCCAGAATTTTAATAGGGTCCACAGGCTCCCAGAAGTAACAGGTGTGGTCCCGCACTGGTTACCTAAGGAAAGTGCGAAACTTCCCGCATTGTGCAAAAGAACAAAGTGCGTTCCCCATAAAATTTCAAGGAAAACGTAAAAGATTTCAAAATTTTCAAAAACAGAGAAAACCTAAGCTACCCGGGCAAATATCCAGTGCTTGTTCGAGGTTGTTGTCCCTCATGCACTTGAAGGAGCTATCTTTGCAAACCTGCAGTCACAAACAAGCAAACATTAAATAGCACCTGTATAGTAAACATCATAAGTCATGCTTATCATGGTGATCAAGGAATCCATGAAATAAACAGTAAATTAACAGCTTATTGAGAAAAATAATTCATTTGTATTAACTTTGAAAGAAGGAAAACCTTACAAAAAATCAGTTAAATGAGTCTGAATTCCAACAGCACTTAACCTCAAATAATTCTAAAGCTTCAACCCCCCTTTGAGGCTACCCAATGCCTCTTTTTATAGTGGAAAAGAGGAGGTTTCAGTTCCAACTATGAAGGGATATAATCCTTATTCAAAGGGATAAGCTCCTCACATCAAGGGGTTAGCTCCATAAGGTAAGGGATACATGAACCTCAAAAGAGCACTTCTGCAACTGCAAGATTCTTTGTAGAGGCTTCTAGAATTTACTGAAAGTGAGATTTTTTGAGTTTACTTGTGCCTTTTTAATCTTTTACAGGGGTCCGCACCCATAACATAGAGAAAGTGCATTCAGGTACGCAAGAGTCATGAACATTAGGTGCGGGACTGCAGGCAAGATAAAGAGAAAGTACGATACCAGAGTTAAGGAGATTTTTAAGAACTTTTCTCTTATTTTCAAGGCTTGACATGAGGAACTGATGTGTTAGACTTGCAAAGGAGGAAGTATGAGTGATGATGAGCTCATACACATAGTAGAATGTCACGATGACAATTTTTAGCGCAACAACTTCCTCAATATTAGCAGAAGTAATGTTTTGCAATGTTGGAGGCTTTGGGTTATCTACAACCCAATGTTCTCGGAAACTCATATTTTCCCATTTAATAATCTGGTGTTCTATCTTCTGATTTTGGGCATCAGTCAGAAGAACCACATTGGATTTAGATTCTTTGCTGGGGGCGTGGAGAACTGCAGGATAAAAGGTGTTTGTATGTCTAAAACAACCACGTGTCTAGATGGCGATGTTGCTTCTCTTCTTTTTCATATCAAATCAAGTTGTCTAGATCTGAAGTTGCATAATATCTTTGATGTGCTCGTCAAATATATAGACAGAAAAATTTGGATAGCAATCAAAGTATACAGGTCCATTTGATAATGGAGAAACCATCCTGCCTATTAATGAATCTGAATACTTGTTATGTATCATGTCTCTGACTATGGCAAGAACATATGTATTTAGGCCTCTAAACCATGAATGTCCAAAATAAAAAGTCAAACAAGCTTCATTTCAAAGCATATAAAAAAATTTCACGTGGAGTCACGTGGTAATTCCTTTTTGTTTTGTCTCATATGTCAAACCTTTTGAAAGGTGTGTTATGGTACATGACTAAATTTTACAAAGGCTTTGGTATGGTACAAAAAGGGAGGTTTATTAAACTTTTTAAAAATGTTTTTTAAAATAAGGGTCTTCAAAAGAGGTTTTCTATAATTAAAGTTTTCAAAAGGGTTTTTTGAAAAGGATTTTAAATTTTTTGAAAAAGGATATATTAATTTTTTTTTTAAGAGGGAATATATTGAAAAGTGCTTATAAAGTTCTCTAGTAAAAGAGGGTTTTATTATTTGGAGAAAGATGACTTTCTCAAATTTCTCATCTTATTTCTCACTATTCAGAGGGAAGAATTATGATGTGTGGGCCATTAAGATGGAGAGCATGTTGAATGGTCATGATGTTTGGTACCATGTCCAATTTTGGTTTTTTTAACCCAAGAGTGAAGTAGAAGAACAAGCTCTCACTAATGCAATGAGGGAACTATGGAAAAAAGACAAAAATAAGAATGCACAAGCATGTAGCTTATCCAACAGGGAGTAAATCGAGCATTTTTTTGGAATATTATGGTCACGCCTTCAACAAAGACAACATAAGATAGCTTTCCGACAAGCTATAAAGGTATGACAAAATTCAATGTTGTTAAATTGCATAATACTAGAAGATATTTTGAAATTTTGCAGATGAAGGAGACAAAGGACATTAATTCATTCATGAATCATGTCATGATTGTCGTAAATCAGTTAAAATTTTATGGTGAAGATATTCAATATAAAATAGTGGTTGAGAAGGTCTTCAGATATTTGTCTACCAAATTTTATGTTGTGGTAGCACCCACAAAAGAAGCCAAGGATTTGACAACACTAACAATTGATGAGTTAATGGGATCACTTCTATCACATGAGGCAAGGATAGATAGAAATAATGATTTCACTTTAGAAACAACTTTAAAAGCTTAGGTTTCTATCTTGAGCGAAAAATATTGAGACATAGGTAGATAAAGAGGAAAAATGACGAGGTGGAAGACATCGTAGTCAGAGAGATGGCCAAGAAGAGAAAAAACATGAAAGTGGAAGAGGCAACATAAGCTTCAACAATAATCAAATAGTTGACAAATCAAATTTGAGATGTTATTATTGCAATAAAATTGGTCACTGTGCCCGTGATTGGAGGAAGAAGATAGCTAATCAAGGAAAGTAGAGAGATAATGTCACTACAGAGAATACTAAGTATATGCATGGATATTTTGATAATGTGTGGCTATTAGAAAGTGGTTTTAGTTGTTAGCACTCCACTGGATCTCTGAAGGCTGAGAAGGAGACAAGAAAAGGTAAGAACAGAGCACTTTGACCTAGTAGCTAGCCCTACTAGGCTAAGAGGGCTACTTCAATGAAATTCACAGCCAAATTGGCTATATCATGGAGATTTTAAGCCAGTTATACCAGGCTCTAGGGTTTTTTTGATTTGGAATTTTGTGCTAGATGAAATTAGACCTTTAGAAATTAGGCTTGAAACTCTTTTAGGGTTACAAGAGAAAAAATTATAGGGGAATGAAGGGGCAAGGTAAGCAAGATAAAATAACCAAATAGGTTGTATGATTATGGTGTAGGATGAAAATAAATATTGGGAGCATGCATATAAATATGAATTCATTCCTTAAGAAGAAATTAAACACAACATCATCATCTCATCAAAAGAGGGCATGAATTACTCATGAATCTTTGTTAATGAACTGTAAATACAATGAGTGAAAGCAATAGATATGTAATGGAAAGAGAAAGTTTTCAATGGAGTGACTTACTAAAGAGAAACATAACCATACATGCTCACCACATGAATCACTAAACTTAAGCTGCAACATTTCTCTATATTCACTGTATTACTTGATCAAAATAGAATACACTAGTTCAATGTGAAAATGCAGAAGTGTCCTCAGACACACAACTTTATTGATCAAGAAAAAAGATTACATGGCAAATTATAGGAGTTTACACACGTAAACTCACACTCTCACATTCTTTCATTACACACTACTATGAAAATAGGAAACTAACCTATTTATAAGCTCTATGTTCTAACTTAATCTAGTTATGGATCACTTGGAAAATAAACAAGTGTCCATTTACAATAAATGAGCTTCTAACCACTCTACTAACTTCACTCCTAACTTAGAGCCTAGGAAACGACTCTTTTCTAGAGTCCTAATTTTTAATAACAAATTTCTCTTTCTAAATATCTCAAAGATTTATTAAATATTCTAGAATAATAATTATTAATTTAATATCTTAAATTAATAATTATTTTATTCAAACACTATAACCTATGATAAAATTTATTTTGGATCATCTAACATTCCCCCCCTATGATCCAAAGATACATTACAACAGATACCAAGTTCATCCCTGAACTTTGTAAACTTTATTCTGCCAAGAGGTTTTGTGAAAATGTCAGAGGTCTGATCTTCTGAAGGAAAAAACAATGGCTTGATGATGTCCTTTGCAATGAGAGATCTGATATGATGATACTTGGTGTCCACATGCTTTGTCTTTGAATGAAAAACTAGATTCTTGGCAAGCTTTATTGTTGATTGATTGTCGATGAATAATGAAGTAGCTTCTGCTGGAGGAATCCCCAAGTCCTGTAAAACTCAACGTAACCAAACAATCTCGCATGCTGCTTCCCATGCTGAAATCTACTCTGCTTCTGCTGAAGAAGTGGCCACTGTAGTTTGCTTCTTGCAACTCCAGGAAACTGCAGTTGTCTCGATGTTCATTAAGTAACATGAGGTTGATGCCCTGTCATCAATACTGTCAGCAAAGTCGACATCTGAAAATCCACCAAGTACAAAATTTTTAGTATTTTTGTAAAGGAGACCAAAATCTTTTGTTCCTTGGATATATCTGTTGGGTCGTGAATACGAACACTTTTTAATACGTATTTCATCCATTCTTACTCTTCCGTCTCATGTCATTTATTATAATTTACAATATAAATCCATTTTATAATGATTTATGCTTCTATGGATGAATATTATTTCTTCTCCTTTATTTTTAATAAATTGATGATTACTATGCATAATTTTATCAATGATGGTTTATTAATATATTTTGTAATATCACTTACCATTTTAGCCTCCAAGATATTTGCCAGACTGCAGATTTGATTTCCAAATCATCATGAAATATTCCAACTCAGAAATCCGCCGAAATAAGAAGTGATCGTTTTGCGGTTGAGATTCTGAGAAAATGAAGAAGAATCTGGAAAATCCAGAACATGATATTTTTCCATAACGGATCCAATTAAATTTAACAAAGAACGGTTTTCCCAAATTCGAGTTGTATTGAGAGAAACGTAGGGTTCTTTGAGCATGATTTCCTCAGATTTGTTGTTGCGACCGTCCTCCAAATCTCAGCTACAAAGCCAAATTCGCCTTGCTCTTGTTGAAAGATTGTTGGAAATGTATTCTCTGGTTCATCAAGTTGTTGGGAAAAATCCAATATTGTTATGGGAGATCATACTTGCTATTTAATTTCTCCTCCTTCTGATTATAAAAGGAGAAGCATGTATTGCTATGGGGGAGACTTTTCTTGTTGTAATTTGCAGAATTTTTTATTGGCTCTTGTTAAGAGAGTACGAGCTGTTTGTAAACATTCTTCATGCCTGATTAATAAAACAGTTTGTTCTCGTTCCATTTCTCAAACGCTGGAGTAAAGCGCAGTAGCGTTTCACTAGTGGTTGAGGGCCCGACCCTAGTGGAATCGTTCTGCTGTTTGTATTTCTATCCTTTTATTTCTGTTGTGTGAAGTGTGTTTAATGTTTGTTTCAATTACAGAACTGGTTTATTGTTGTTAGATCAAGTACAGAGTCATTGTTAGTTCATTCTTTACAAGAAACGCATTCGTTGATCAATTATCTTGTTATCATTAAAACAACTTTTCTTTCTGTATTTGATTCAGGGTGTTGTTCATTTAATTTATGATTTGTTATGATTAGCTGTTGTGTAGTGATTGAATATCGACAGGAATGAAGCATGAAGAATTAGTTGTTTGATCACATCAGAATTGTAATTTTTGTTCATTTTATACTGTTGTTCCATTTTCTGTTCATTATTTATTTACAGCTTTCGATTTGCAAATAGATGAGTTATAGTTATACGCTGTTGTTCCTTTCTAGCTTTCGTTTCTTTTAAGTTGCTTTCATTGAATCTATTTTTGTTTCAATTGCTTTAAGATCTACAACTGTAGAGGAAAGAGGCTTTTTCTTCCAAGTCCCCAAATTGGTTATCTTGCATCAATTTATAAGGGAAAGAGTTACTGCTACTGCATCCCTGATCGATGTTTTGAAAGATTGAAGTAGTTTAATATTTCCATTCATGTCATTGTAATTAGGTTTCTTTTAAAGTATTTGTTACTTTTGTTTTTGTTACTTTATACTACATCTTCACAGCATTGCTCTTGGATGAATTGCAGTCTCAGACAGAGTACACTCTTGAAATAAAAAGTCGCTCCCGGATTGATAATTAATGTGAGGTAATTAGGTGTTCAAAAGATAAATTTTTATGACTCGACATTTTGGCGTCGTTGCCAGGGAGAGTGTATGCCATTTAAAAGGAGTGATGCACATTTGACCTTCTTTTATGCTTCAGAAGAATTGGGTTTTAAGGACGGGAGGTAAGAACCTGTGTATCAAGCAAGGAACATACTTGCTCACTGCCCACTTCACAGTAGAATTGGTTAATTTTTTTTTCTTTAGGTAGGAATGAAGGCTTGTTGTTTTAAATAGGAAATATAAATAAGACAAAATTCCTCCCAAACTTGAAAAACCTAAGGGGCTGGTGACCCTTGGGAGAAGGACCTTTATTGACGAAATTCTTAAGAAAATTGAATCTCAGCCATCAGTAGGACCTACGAAAGTTATTTATAGACAACCTACTAGTTCCCTTCGGGCCACAGAGTCACGATCTGTAGCATTTGCTGAGGTACATAGCCAAATAGAAGAGACTGAGCAAGATTCCAAAGAAATTGAGAATTTTTTCCCAATTGTTTTTACAAGAAGGGAAGTTGGCCTCTCATATCCTATTATTTATCAACATGCATTTTTGGTATGTACACACTAGAGGCTTTATTTTGGAAATGGCTCCACTGAGGATACTCTTATACATAAGCATATTTGATTTTCAAAGAAGAGTAGATTAGTGGAGAAAATAAAATAAATAAGGAAATAAAATAAACACATTTTTTTATTTTTGTAAAAATAGTTGTTTCTTTGTTACGACACGGTGTGGAAATCAACATTGATGATAAATATTATAATTTATTTGTGTATGTAGATGAATTATATTGCAAATAAAAATTCTACAAACAATCATATTCATTTTTATCATCAACATGAAAAAAATTGTTCGAATATCATTTTTTTGGCTTGCGGGCTTGATGAAATTCCTGAAAACAAAGTTGGGACAGTGATGTTTTGGGGGACCAAAAGTGAATATTTTTAAAACATATTTCTATCCTTTTCAAAACTGCTCGTTTTTCCTGTTCCTTTCAAAAGGAAAAACACCGACTGTTCTTTTTTTTCCTTTCCAAAGGAACAACATTTTCGCTGACTGTTCTTGTTGTTCCTTTTCAAAGGAACAACATTTTCGCAGATTGTTTTTGCTGTTCCTTTCCAAAGGAACAACACTTTCTGAGTGCATTTTTCTTGTTTGTGAACAATTTTTTGGAGGATTTTTTTGAATTTTTCATGAATTTTTGAAATACAAACATACAATTTATGCACGGATACACAATCATACAAATTACAACTTACTGTAATCAGCAAATCAAAACAAATCGTCATTTTTAAGAAAGTTGTTTAAGTAATGATAAGAAAAAGGAAAAAGAGACACGATTTTGTTGTCTTATTACCACTAAATTCATATGATCGATTATATTTATCATGTTGGTTCTTTCCCATATTTTATAGCTTTCTTTGATTTTTACTTATGGAGTAGGAGCAAGGGCATATTTTTTTTTCTATTGAGCTGTTCAAACTTCTTCCACCATCCCTACTCTTAAGGAGTGCTGAGCCATTCTTTATGAATGAATAGGAAAGTGCTATATGAAAAGAAAAATATTTACATATTTCATTAATAATTTTATAATTTAACAGATGGAGGATAGGGGGTCTCATCAAGAGCTAGGCTACCATGTTCATAAAGAAGCAAGTGAAGTGGCATTCCCATCATGGCCACCAAACCAGGGATATGGTCCAATGGACAATTAAAAGAATTAAGAAGTCCTTGGAACAGGAGGTCTCATCACGAGCTAGCCTGCCCACTTTTCACTTCTTCCCTGTGAATGGCATTGTGATTTATCTAGTCACCAAGCCAGCACAATGGCCTCCGTTATGACAATTCACAAGCACTTCCTCAGCATAAATAAAGGACAATGGTTCCAAGGGTGAGAGATAAACTTTGTCAAGGTTATGGACACCTGTGGGCAAAAGAGCTCTGTTGATGGTATTGGAGTCACATTTATACACATCAATAGTAATATTAAACTCTTTTTCCTATATCTCTATTTAAATATCAGATGAAAGTATGAATCTTTAACCTTTGATTTCGAACCTATTATACATGAAAATCATCATAAATCGATCACATTAGTTTAAGTGGGTAATAAACGCATTTGTAATTAGGTTTATCTTAAACTGTCCCTTCTCCTTATCCTTGAATTATTACAAAATGCTTCTATATTGTTTACGATTTATCACATGCATGGATTTCAGTAATGCAATAATTTGTTGATTGTATCATAAGTATGTATGCCTTTCTATGCTGTATAATTGCCATGTAGTACGCTGCTCTTTTATTTTGCTGATTTGTCACAATATTGATACTGCATTTTTACAAAAAATTTGTTTTTCTTGAACTTTTTTGTATGCATTTTATCCATTGCCATTTCAAACTGAAACTGTGGATTCAAGAAAATTGCATACATAATTGTGATTTGTTTACAAGAGAACAACAAGCATGGTGGAATTCTATTCACAGCATGATCACTATTGCAACTAAACAACAAAGGCTCGCGAATGCACACAATTCTTCAGACATGATGTGCTTGCATGGCTTCCACCTTTTGCCTTACTTTCAGTAACTGCTCAGCCTACATCAGCTTCAACAAAGGCCAGTCTCTACATGTCCTTCCACATTTTTTTCGGAGGTAACACCTGAGGTAAAATAGCATAATTTTCTGATTTATTATGAATTTATAAGAATTTCATAAACATCCATTGAGCATTATGTATCATCATTCATTCCACATCTTTACCAATTCCCATTTTTTTAGACACGTCTCATCTTTCAGTTTGGGGGAGTGTTGATTTATTTCATTTCTTTCTTGTGACCATGTCCGTAATATTCTTTATCATCCATGAATATTCTTATTCATTCTCAACACCTTCCTTATTCCATGTTTTACACCAAGCATCGATTTCAACAGATTATAGCAACCACCTCTCTTTTTCTTCTAGCATCGCATGAGGACATGATAATTCTTCAGTTTGGGGGGGGAATTGCTATACATGATGGATGTTTTCCACTTTATTTCTCGTTTAAGGCATACAATTTCATTTGTATATAGTGCATAAATTGATTTGCATATATCTTTAAAACTATGACCTGAATTCTTGTGATTTCTGGATAACAAAGAAGTATCATCGAAATACACAAACCCAGATAATTTCACGCTAAATTAGTTCATAAAATTTCAAAAATTATGCACTATCACCTACAACCATTTTGTTGATCCGTGCATCAAAACGATCTGATTTTTGAGAAAATGGTTAATGAGGGTTGTTGTTACTCATGTCACATTTTTCTGCAACTTCATATGCATATAGTTGAACATCAACTGAAAAAATTGTTATGCCTCTATTGCTAAAATTGAATATTCATTATTTGAGGAAACATGCATTTGTTCCATACATTTCATGGGTTGGGATGAACAATTTTTTTTCTTGGTTAACACATGGGTTTTGTCTTTGGATTGCATGAGGACATGCAATCTATTCAGTTTTGGATTGCATGTGGGCATGCAACATATTCAATTTGGGGGTATGTTGGGTCGTGAATACGACCACTTTTTAATATGTATTTCTTCCATTCTTACTCTTCTCTATGATGTCCTTTATTATAATTTATAATATAAATCCATTTTATAATTATTTATGCTTTTATGGATGAATATTATTTCTTCTCCTTTATTTTTAATAAATTGATGATTACTATGCATAATTTTATCAATGATGGTTTATTAATATATTTTGTAATATCACTTACCATTTTAGCCTCCAAGATATTTTCCAGACTGCAGATTTGATTTCCAAATCATCATGAAATATTCCAACTCAGAAATCCGTCGGAATAAGAAGTGATCGTTTTGAGGTTGAGATTTTGAGAAAATGAAGAAGAATCTGGAAAATCCGGAACATGGGTTTTTTCCAGAACGGGCACAATTAACTTTTGTAAAGAATGGTTTGCCCAAATTCAGCTTGTATTTAGAGAAATGCAGGGTTCTTTGAGCACAATTTCCTTAGATTTGTTGTTGCGGCCATCCTCCAAATTTCAGCTACAAAGCCAAATTCGCCTTGCTCTTGTTGAAAGATTGTTGGAAATGTATTCTCTGGTTGATCAAGTTGTTGAGAAAAATCCAATATTGTTATGGGAGGTCATACTTGCTATTTAATCTCTCCTCCTTCTGATTATAAAAGGAGAAGCATGTATTGCTATGGGGGAGACTTTTCTTGTTGTAATTTGCAGAATTGTGTATCGGCTCTTGTTAAGAGAGTATGAGCTGTTTGTAAACATTATTCATGCCTAATTAATAAAATAGTTTGTTCTCGTTCCATTTCTCAAATGCTGGAGTAAAGCGCAACAACGTTTCACCGGTGGTTGAAGGCCCGACCCTGGTGGAATCGTTCTGTTGTTTGTATTTCTATCCTTTTATTTCTATTGTGTGAAGTGTGTTTAATGTTTTTTTCAATTACAGAACTGGTTTATTGTTGTTAGATCAAGTACAAAGTCATTGCTAGTACATTCTTTTCAAGAAACACATTCGTTGATCGGTTATCTTGTTCTCATTAAAACAACTTTTCTTTCTGTATCTGATTCAAGTTGTTGTTCATTTAATTTATGATTTGTTATGATTAGTTGTTGCGTAGTGATTGATTGTCGACAGGACTGAAGCGTGAAGAATTAGTTGTTTGATCACATCAGAATTGTAATTGCTGTTCATTTTATACTGTTGTTCCATTTTCTGTTCATTATTTATTTACAGCTTTCGATTTACAAATAGATGAGTTATAGTTATACACTGTTGTTCCTTTCCAGCTTTCATTTCTTTTAAGTTGCTTTCATTGAATCTGTTTTTGTTTCAATTGCTTTAGGATCTCCAACTGTAGAGGATAGAGGCTTTTGCTTCCAAGTCCCCAGATTGGTTATCTTGCATTGATTTCTAAGGGAAAGAGTTACTGCTACTGCATCCCTGATCGATGTTTTGCAAAATTGAAGTAGTTTAATATTTCCATTCATGTCATTGTAATTAGGTTTCTTTTCAAGTATTTGTTACTTTTGTTTTTGTTACTTTATACTACATCTTCATAGCATTGCTATTGGATGAATTGAAGTCTCAAACAGAGTACACTCTTGAAATAAAATATCTCTCCCGAATTGATAATTAATGTGAGGTAATTAGGTGTTCAAAAGATACCTTTTTATGACTCGACAATATCGAAGAACTCTTTTGGCTGCATTGCAGTGGTTGTCTAGTGGTTACTGCATAAAACATGAAATAATACTGATTGCGTAAGATAGATTAGGACGAGTGGTTGTCAAATAAATCACGCTGCCAATCAACTGTCTGTAAGTCGTGCTATCCACTTCCCCCCCCCCCCCCCCCTTCAAATTTTGAAAGTTTTAAGTTTTGTTCCATAGGGGTAAGGACAGGCTTACAATCCTGCATTCCAAATCGTTGAAGAATTTATGCTGCATATTTACTCTAGGGAATGAAGATCTGATGTGGACGTTGAAATACTTCAACTCCAAGATAGTAGTGAAGTAGTCCCAAATCTGTCATCTTAAAACTTGCATGTAACTCCTTTTTCACCTGTTCAATGTGATCATCATTGTTGCCTATGATGATCAAATCATTGACATACATAATGAGAATGACCAGATATTTTCCCTGTTGACGCACATACAAAGTATCATCAGATTCACTGTGATGAAAACCAACTTTGCGAAGGTATTCATCCATTTTGGCATACAAAGTGCAGGGAGCTTGTTTTAATCCATATAAAGCCTAGATTAATTTGTAGACTTTATGTTCTTACCCTTCAACCTCAAACCCTGGTGGTTGTGTCATATATACATCTTCCTGTAAGTCCCCGTTGAGAAAAGCGCTTTTGACATCCATTTGATGAACTTTCCACCCTTTCTGAGATGCTAAGGCAAGTGTGAGGCGGATGGTCCTCCATTTAGATGTGGGAGCAAATGTTTCTTCATAATTGATCCCTTCCTACTGCGCAAAACCTTTAGCAACAATTCGTGCTTTATACTTGTCAATATCACCATTTTTCTTGTACTTAATTCGATAAACCCATTTTCATCCAATAGGTTTAACATGCTGAGGAAAATCAACAAGTTGCCAAGTGTTGTTGTCCTGAACTGCCTGCTATTCATCAACCATTGCTTGTTGCCATGATTTATGTTTTACTGCCTCTTGAAAAGAAGAAGGTTCAGTAAAATCATTTACTATCAAAGAAAAATTTCCTTCATTTTGTTTTGATGCCCTTGTTCCTGTTTTATTTTGTTCATTAGGCCTTACATCTTTCAATAGTTGAACTGCCCGTTTTGGAAGTTGTTGCTCACTTGTTTGAGGTGCTGAGAAGTCCCCATCATTGTAAAGGGGATTAATGTAAACTGATGTTCGTCGTTCAGGTGGTGAATCTGGAGAATAACTATCAGAAGAACTGCTACTGCTTGGAGACGCTGATGAATTGCTAGAAGACGCAGATGATTTTGTTGAAGTAGATGGACTGGATGACTCATCTTCAGAGGAAGGAAAATCAAGTTCATGACAATTTGGTGAAGTTGGTTGACTTTGCATATTTCCTTTCCTTTTACTGCCTTTAGTTTCTAACTTGTGAAGAATACTTTCGATTTCTTCAGCACTCTTACTCTCTGTTTCATCAAAAATGACATCCCTGCTCATAATAAATTTTCCATTGGTCAAAAGACGATACCCTTTCTTTTCATCTGAATATCCAATCATTGTGCATTTCAAACTTCTTGAATCAAGCTTAGTTTGCTTTTCTTTGGGAACTAAAGCATAACATATGGATCCAAAAACTCGAAGATGTTTAACTTTAGGTTTGAAACCAAACCAAGCTTCATAAGGGGTGATTCCTTCTAAAGAAGAAGCTGGAATCTTCTATTTATTAGATAGAAAGCTGTATGGATTGCTTCTACCCAATATGTTGGACTTAACCCTTTGAAAGTTAACATGGATCTCGCCATGCCTAACAATGTGCGATTCATCCTTTCTATGGCTCCATTTTGATTTGGAGTGTAAACATTTGTAAGATTCCTTCTGATGCCATTTTCACTGCAATAAGTTTTGAATTCATTTGAGTTGAATTCTCCCCCATTATCTGTCCTGAGAGTACCTATCTTTTATTTGACCACATTTTCAACAAGTTGTCAAAAAATTTTAAATTTCTCAAATGCTTCTGACTTGTTTTTCAAAAATTAAACCCAGGTCATTCTACTGAAACCATCAATAAATAGCAAGAAATATTTGCAACCACCTTGTTTCGGGGAAAATCACCCTAGAGGTTTTTTGGGTCTAAACCTCCACAGAGCAGGGCATGCTATTCACAAGGACTCACACACAACCATACTTGAATGCAAAAAACTAGTTAACAACAATAGAAAAACTCACCTGTAGTCCTACGTTCGATGTAGATCCCGCGAGGTCCAAACCCCCAGCAACTCTCCTTCCGCCTTCAACCTGGAAAACAAGAAAGAACGTGCACAGAAACCTAGTTGTACAACATATACTTCTCCTAAACGTTAGTGCAATCCATGTGAAACATTATATAAACCATAATAAATGCTTAAATGATAATCTTTTCACATATATAAATAAACATTAACACACGAGTTCAGGAACAAGATGGTTCTTCATTATTACGAACAACATGTACAGTAGTAAAAGTGGAGAGATCACCTGAATCCTTCCACGATCTTCGAGCAGACCGTCGTTCAGATTCGTCCCGCTCTTGCCTCGCTAAGATACTTTCAAGACTTGTGCACTCAAGATGGCATATAAATGGATGAACATCTCCAGGAAACAAGGGTTTCCTGTATAAATCTGGGAAAGTGCAGGAGGCACGGGGAATCAGACTTGAACTGGGATTCCAACAGAGTATAATGTCTATAAAATTTCTCTCTCCCTTAGGCCATGTACATGAGGGGCTTTTATACTCCCTCAAAGTAGTTTCAATCAGTTGGAAACAGTTGGCCACGTGCTGGGGTGGTTGAACTACCAGAGTAACCATCAACCCAGCCCGAAAATAGGATTTTTTATATATTTTTTAATGATTTTAATGGCATACGCGGAAAAGTACATATGGAATCGCATATACACGCGGAAAAGTCTGGGCATAACCGCGTATGGGAATTTTAACACTGTTTTTTAGTGAATTTTGTTCAAGTCTGTAGGAATGGGTGCCCAAAGCCATAAAATCAATCATGAATCATATGAAGGTGAAAAATGATGCTATAACAGATGCCCCCTAATATATGAGGTCAGAAGGGGTACATGATGGCCGAAATGTATTATGCACATAGAAAGAACTTCACAAGGACAAGAAAGGACTTCACCAGATTTCAGCCTGCCAAAAACCAATGAAAGAGAACAAAGAGTCAACCCATGCTGAGGCGAGAATACCCATGCTCAGTCAAAAATACATCATATAGAAAGTACTGAATAGATCCAACATGTATACAAGTATAGCTGAACTAAAAGTACACAATGAATCATCTGAGCATGGCCCGGAAGTATAAGTCTGAATCAATGTCCAAGTATCACATATAGAAAGCTGATCAAGGATGCTGAAACTGGATGTCTGATCATATAAGTAACTGAATCTCCAAGTAACAAATCATAAGGGGTGGAACTCATGGTACAATCACGCAACTCGGGAGCCAACATATAGGATGCTGCTGTACTGACACTACAACATATAAGGGTGACCGGCATCACTGGAAGAAATTGAATGGACTGTCAAAAGTGAATGGAAAGATGTTGATGCAACCCGAGGTCTTCACCGATCTCGATGGCACAATTCTACACAATGGGAATAAATGAGCTGAAGTCGACCATGTGAGAAATCATTGGATTACCGGTCAATGATGAATACCGTTAACCAACGCAAGAAAACCCACCAATAATGAAAATGAGTGTCAAGGTGCCCCAGTACAATCTAACAAGTGTGAATGAATGAGTTGAAGTCGAACACTTGAAAGAATCTACCAATAAGGAGGCAATGATGAATCCCCACTGTCGATAGCGAAGAGTCTGCCACTGATGACTGTAAACTCTAAGGTACTAACAAAAATACTCTAGACCTTATTCCCAGAGCAATGAGTCGGAGTCGATGGGAAAAGATTTGCTGGAAGGAAGGCATTAAGGCATCCCATATCAGTCCAGCGTGAGTGTAACCCGCAGGCCAAGATTTGGAAGGAATCGGACGAAGTAGAGTGATGGAACCAAAACAAAGTACGTTTCTGACATGCACAAGATGAAGCTAGCGCACGGAAGAAACCCTCTGGACCAACCAATAATGAAAGTTGACACAAAGGCAAGAAATCCACCGATAGGTTCAAATGGAAATCAAGGTACTGCATGAATCCCAAGTGTGATAATGTATGCTAACGTCGAACACAGGGGAAACCACTCAATCAAAGACCCATAATGATGATCAAATGCTGAGCACAAGGTCACCTATCAATGATGGAAATAGGGCCAGGGTGCAGCTCTAGGTTTGCTCTCAGAGTAATGTGTCGTAGTCGATAAGAGACAAACCCGCCAGCAAGAAGTCAATGGAGACCTTCTCAAACTAGCACGAGCCAAGGACCAAAACATCTGATGTGATAGAACAAGATACTGACAAAACCAGGAAGGCCGACTGAATAATGAGTCAAGAGACACCGTAGAATGGCCGACTCTGGTTAGACTTCCCTTGAACAAAAGCACGACTCAAGATGATCATGGCAGTAAAAAGTAACACTGTATAAGTCTGTTATGCAGGAGGCAGAACAAACTCTCCATATGATTGGAAGAGATAACCAACCGGGGGAGAACTGACAAGTGAAACAAGGTAAAGGTTGAACCTAGGTCAAAACTAAAACCATCCCAAATGTAGGAAATATATATAAGTATATGTTCTTTGTTCAAGGGCGACAAACTGACACTGTACTGCCATTAAAATCACGAAGTTACATCCCGTTCCCGCTCTTTTTGTTATATTTGATTTTTTTGTCTTTTTCATATAATAAGCCTGAAAAAGAATAAAAGAATGCTATGGTACAATGGATAGAATGAGTGTCAAGAAACATATGCACTAATTCCTAGGATTGGAACGATCCTATGCTCAATGCAAGGTGGCGAAAACTGGTAAGAGATACTCAGAGGAATGTTCCATCCATGGGTAAAAGGGTGTCAAGTCATGATAGCTAAGTGCATGCAATGGTTAACTTGTACAGCTAGACAAGGTAAAAATTTGGCTTAAACATTGAGTCCAAATGAAGCCGGGCAAAGGCCAGGATAAACAAGTAGCCAATATGCAATGCAGTAATACAACTTAACAACACCAGGGAGCCTCTAGGGTAATAGCCAGAAAAATGATAGTGAGGAAGAAGAAGAATGAAGCTTCAACACATAAGTCATGACAGGACTAAAGAGGACTCCTGAGCCTACATAAAACACAGCATGGGCAACAAGTGATAGCGAGGAACTAACTAGGAAGCCCATGTAAAGGAAGGCTCTACCACCAAGTCATGATTAAAAAATCGGCGAGTGAAATGGGTGTAATACTCATGACCTGATGGGATCGACCCTATGGCAAGTGATTAGAATGGAGGCTAGTATGCAATGCAATGGAAAGTGAATTCCCTAACCTATATGCCAGTGAAGATCATATACCTGCCATGAAGGGTCAGCAGTCATGGATCAAAATCTGGAAAAAATCTCAAAAATCATCAAAATGGACCTGAAAACATACCAAACCGGGCACTTCCAAGCATCTGGGTTATGCAGCTTAAGATAGATTGAAAAAATAAGAATAACAAATTTTTGCGAAAATTTCCAACTTTTTGGGCATAAATAGACAAATTACCTCATATTTGGTTCATTATTACATTGCTGATTTGGAAAAAAGTGCTCTGGAGAAAAAAGCTTCCTTTGTCAAAACAGGAGCAACCGACCGTTGAATTCCACCGAATTTCTCAGGTTAGCTCTTAATTCATCCTGCTATTCATTTTGTCCGTTCATAAATTAAAATTTAGGAAATTTTCACCATAGAATCTCTTGCTAAAAATGCGGGTTTGCGCATACGCGGGTTGGTAATGACGAAGTCGCATATACACGCGACTGTGCATAAATGAAGTCGCGTATGCGCAACCCAAAAATCAAGAATGCATAGCTAATGAATGGATTTTTGAAGTTTTACAGGATGACCATCTCATGGAGAGAGCACGAACACAGTGCAATTGATCAAGAAGTCATGCAGGACCAAGCATCACTGAATATTCTTCGGAATTGCGGATTGCTCAAGTTTTTTAAAATGCCAAATATGAAGAGTAATGTCCGGTTGCTCGAATTGCTTGTAAACTATTGGGAACTGGAAGAGGACTGCTTTATGATAGATCAGATGCCTGTACGCATTGAAGTGGAAGACATATATTTTATCACTGGACTCTCCCGGAGGGGGGAGCCAGTAGACTTGCATGGTAAGCCTTTGGGAGGGCTCACCGTGGAAGATTACGTCCATGTGTACTGTGTATAGGGTTCCAAGAAAGTTGGAACTCAAATTGAAATCAAAGATTTAAGGGATTTGCACATGAAAATCCTCATTTTCACCATTGGCAGAGTGGTAGGATCTGCCTCCCTACACCAGGCGTCTAGGACGCAAATGAGCATAGCAGTGGAATGCTTAACTCATGTATATGATTGGTGCATAGCCCTACTGATGAACATGAAGCACCAATTGACCTCTATCCGCTAAACAAAGACAAAACACTTTGGATATGGTACAATTTTGATGACATTCTTCTTTGAGAAGATTCTAGCACTAAGACCCGGAGTGATCTCTACCATCGGCAGCCTGAGAGACCCAAGAATTGCCCGCTGGGCAGACATGATGAAGAGATTGGGGGGAAGTGAAGTTCCCCGGACCACTTGGGATGATGAGTTCTTCCAATGGTGGAGAGAACAAATCATCGCGGTGGACGACTATCCCTATGCCGGGATGGACTTTCGTGGTGATCCAGATCTTGTCCTTCCACCAGGCACAGCATGGGGTACAGTCGGTAAGTTTACAATTTTGACTTATATAATTTTTTTTGAATTTTTTGAATTTTTTCAATATGTATGAAAAAATGTGAAAAACAAACATGTTTTTGATTGGATTCATAATGACTTTAAAAATGATCATGATACAGATATTGGACCAGTTCGACCTGAGGGTTTCCCACGACACAAGCGTCGCCGAGGCGAAGCAGATACAGTGGATTCAGACAGGACCCTCCAGGCTGTACACAGGAACTTGGAGAGATTAACCCGCTAAGTACCTATGGCTGCAGTGGAAGATCTTCCTGAAGCCATCCAGAGACAGGTGGTAGGAGTACCCCGCGACTGGGTACGGTTATTCCGCCGAGTTGCCACCGCAATTGTGTTCTATAAGAACACCACTTCTGGGCAGGGACCTTAGTAGTAGATAGATATGATGTATCATATGACTGTATATTTTTTGAGACTGAACATGATCGGGCATAAGCCCAAGTTTTTGTATGACCTATGGATCCAAATTTTTGTATAGTTTTGAACACTCTGATGATATATATACAACGATATTTGATGTGACGTGACAAATGTATCAAAATGTATGATGTTTTTGATGATTAAATTTTATTGTATGGAATGATTAATGTGCCAATCAATTGCTTGATTAGCTAATGAGTCTGCCAACCAATTTTCAGCTCAAGGAATATGAATGAAAGTTAAAAATTGAAATGATATTTGTAACAAACGTACCCTCAAGAACAACCGGAGTAAAAATGGATCTCAAATCCGATAAGTATTGTTCAACTGCGACACCACCAGCTGAGAGTCCAAGAAAACTACCAACGAATCAACACCCAAAGATATTGCCTCCGAGAGTAGATAAACCACTGCAGTGTATTCTGCTGTATTATTGGAAGCAGGAACAATGCAGACCCCTCTTGATACTAACAGCTGACCGGATGGATAATGAAGCACCCAAGTCGCGGAAGCTAAGTTCTGGGTGTGTCTACTAGCACCATCGGTGAAACCAAAATGACTCATGACATCCGACACAACCTGCCAAAGCAGATCAAAAACATCACCATCCCATCAAAAATCGAAAATCAAACAGATATGTACAAAAAAAAAAACTACTATATACAAAAGAAACATGCCAGGCCGAAGCATAGGCATAATACTTCTTCAAATAGAGCCCATTTCTGGGCTCCGGCAACTCGTTCCCTTCAAAGTCAACCAAGGTATATGCTCCTTTCGTAAGGACTTTTTTTACGATAAAGGGGCCATACCACATAGATTTAAATTTTCTTGCCCCCAGGGCATCCTTTTCTTGGGCATAGACCAAAACAAGGTCACCTTCTGAAAAAACCCTAGGCTTGACCGCCTTATCGTACTGAACTTTAACTCGGTTTTTATGTGCTTCATTCATCGTGGCGGCATCCCGACGCTGCTCATCAAGATGTTCCAGATGAAGGAGCCATTCTTCAAGACTAGAAGTGTCAGGAAGAAGTTCAACAGCTAATTTAAGAGAAGGAATCTCGCATTCAATGGGAAATACAGATTCCAACCCGTGCACTAGCTGAAACGGAGTAAAGCCAGTTGCAGTTTTCACTGACGTCCTGTATGCCCAAAGTGTAGGATATAGCATAATATGCCAGTTGGATCTAGCTTTATCAATTGTCCTTTGAATAATTGTCTTCAAGGATTTACTCACGGCTTCCACTTGCCCATTGGCTTGAGGATAATATGGAGATGAATGCTCCTGCCGGAAACCCAATTTTAGAGCCAACTCAGCCATCATGCTATTCTGAAAATGACTGCCATGATAAGTGACAATCTCTCTAGGAATACCAAAATGAGCAATAACCTGGTTGAAAAGAAAAAGAGCTGCAGTCTCACCATCATTCCCAAAATTAGGCATAGCCTCGACCCACTTCGTAAAGTAGTCTACTGCTACAATAATGTACTTGTGACCTTTAGCCAAAGGCGGGTTACAAGTAGTATAATCAATACCCCACTTTGTAAAGGGACTGACAGTAATGACTGGAAAAAGTGGAGCTGGGTGAGTGCACATTTTTCGAGTATAAACTTGATACGGATGACACTTTTTGACCGACTCCATACAATATTTGAAAATCGAAGGCCAAAAGTACCCAGCACGCAAAATCTTTTGGGCTGTAGCAAGCCCAGATAAATGACCACCACAAGCTCCACTGTGGAAATCATTCAGCATAGCCTCAGCTTCTTTGAGAGTTAAGCAACGTCTCAGGATTGAATCAACCCCTCGACGGTATAAAGCATCATCGATAATCAAGTAATTCTTAGCCAAGTGACGCAACTTACGACGCTCATCTTTCGAAAAAGTAGAGGGAAACTTTGCAGTCTGGAGATACACAATGATATCTCCATACCAAGGATCCTGTGGAGAGATAAGAAACAAATGTTCATCCAGAAAGGATTCATCATAGACAATCTCATCCCTACAGGGCAACTCGAAGATCAATTCCGCGAAAACAATAAATTCTTGGACTTGGCAGACATAAAATCAAGATCAAATTCCTGCAAAATCACAATCCATCTATTGTACTTTCCCCCAATCACTCGCCTACTGAGGACAAACTGAAATGGATTGGCTGCTGCCAAAACATAAGTTTTTCGTAGAATAATGTAATGTCGGAGTCGCTGCACAGCATGAACAGCTGCCAAGGCTAACGTTTCTATCAGAGTATATCGGAGTTCAGGTCCTACCAAACCTTGACTAAGATAGTAAACAACATGCTCTGCAAGAGCATCATGCTCCTGAACCAGAACCATACCAATAGTAGATTCTGCTGCTGCCAGGTACAAAAGGAAATCCCTGCTATAATCAGGTGGACTCAATAAAGGAGCAGAGGTCAATGCTTTTTTCAAAGCATCGAATGAGCGTTGAGCGAAGTCATCCCAAAGAAAAGGAACTCCCTTCTTCAACAATCTCATAAATCCCTTGGTAACTTCAGCATTATTTACGATAAACCTCCAAAGAAAATTAGACTTTCCTTGTAAACTTTAAAGTTGACGAACAGAGGATGGGGGAGGCAACTGAAGTATTGCCTCAACCTTGAAGGGATCTATCCTAATCCCTTCTCTAGACACAATGAATCCCAATAACCGACCAGATGTAACCGCGAAAACGCACTCGTTCGGATTTAACCTAATCTTATAGAAACGACACCATTCAAATATTTGACGGAGGTGAGCAGGATGATCCATCCTCTTTTGAGAATGAGTAGCTAAATCATCCAAATACGGCTCGATAATATTTTTGATGTAATGAAAGGCATATGACATGGCCCGCTAAAACGTAGCCCCAGCATTTTTAAGACCAAAAGGCATCTTATTGTATGCAAAAGTACCCCAGGGACAAATAAAAGCAGTCTTATGCTGATCTTCAGGATAGATAGTAATCTGATTATATCCAGAGAAACCGTCCATGAAGGAGAAAATCTCATTACCGGCACACTCGTTAATGATCTGATCGATAAATGGTGTGGGGTAATTATCTTTAGGACATGCTTTATTTAGGTCTCTGAAATCGATGCAAACTCGAATCGTTCCTTGCTTTTTATCTACCGGAACAGGGTTTGAAACCCATTCAATCAAAGGAACAGGGAAAATGAATCCTGCCTCAAGTAGCTTCTCAACCTTAGCTTTGATAGCTACTGCCTTCCTAGGATTGACCGGATGAATTTTTTTCTTTACAGGCTTAGTGTTTTCGTAATTCTTGATCTCATGCTGGACAATAGATGGCTATATACCAGGCATTTCCTCATAAGACCAAGTGAATACATCCATATACTCTTTAAAGAGCTCG
Organism: Pinus albicaulis; assembly: GCA_034641835.2. Taxonomy (NCBI): domain Eukaryota; kingdom Viridiplantae; phylum Streptophyta; class Pinopsida; order Pinales; family Pinaceae; genus Pinus; species Pinus albicaulis. The sequence goes on along the minus strand of CM076577.1, from coordinate 1,084,909,168 downwards.
GTATAAATCTAAATCTCTTCACGGGAACATTCAGCTCCGATGAAGACATTCTCAATGATATTGGGATCCCTGGAAATGTTCACCGGGATAGTAGGAGAAATCACAGCCATGTTCCCTTCAGCATAAACTTGTGTTGGTGCTAAAGGGTTCAGGACTGGGCGAACAGGACCAGGAGACGGAGGACTTGGAAAACTTATTTCAACTTCGCTCAAATCAGGTAAAAAGTAAGACCGATGATGCAAATCATCCCACGGTCTATCTATACCAGTCATAGCTTCCAGGATGGCCTCTTCAGATGGAAGAGTGGTATCAAGGCAATCCTGGGCAGAAGAAGAACTAAGTGTCCAAGCCGGAGCCACATCTCCATCCAACTCTTCCGGTGAGAGAGGAGTTAGGATGGATTCTGCAGAGTCAACAATAGACTGATAAGCAATCTCTGCTGTAGACATTAGAAACTCCATTCCACCCACTTGACCTTCCGCTAATGTGGCTGTAGGGGAAGGTAAGGTCCAAGGGTCTGAAAAATAATGAGTTTTGAAGAACTCTCTTCGAAGGGGAGCCTTGGAGGATGAAATTGCATTAATATGAACCGTAGAAGGAGGAATATCGAAAGTACCCATCAAGTAAGAATACATTCCAACTCCTAAATTCTCAACAGGCGCCTTGGTATTATCCAACTTGGGAATAGATGAGTCAGTGGACGCATTCGGGTCTATAGGAGGACAGTCCAGTTGATCCACTGTAACAATCCTCCCTTCGTGAGGGAAACAAATAATGCAAAATAATGAGGATGCAATGGCATCCATCTCATAAATCCAGTTTCTCCCCAACAGAAGGTTCTATTCCAAGCTTGCATCCACTACCTCAACCTCTATATTCACAGTTTTGCCCCCAACACAGATAGGCAAAGCTGGGACATTACCATGCGATCTGTGAGAATGACCATCAAACGCAGTCAGAAGAGTGGTAGATGGAATAGCTTTGGGAGATCCAATCGTCTTCCAACATGTGAGAGACATCACGCACGTGGAAGCACCCTCATCAACAACCGTTCGAAAGATATTGCACTTCCGGTACGATGATTTAATATGAAAAGCCATATGATGGGGGAGTCTCTTCTTAAAATTAGTCATATCAAAAGTAATCAGAAGAGAATTTTTCGGATCAATAGCCCCAATGGAGTTGCTAGTGTGGTCCAATGAAGTTTGTAGTGGACCACACACATCACTATGAACTAGTTGCAGTAGCCTGTTTGCACGCCATGTACTTGTTGGCAAAATTTCTTGACTCTGTTTGCCATAAATGCAGGCTTCACATTTTGCATTTTCCTTATTGAAAGTTGGAAGTCCTTTAACCATCCCTTGTTTCTGCAATTGAGAAAGACTATCAAAATTCAAATGTCCATATCTTACATGCCATAATCTTATAGGTGAAATTCCTGTAGTAACTGCCCCTACAAAATCAGAATGCCTTGGAATAATTGTTCCTTTCATCCTTAACAGTTTTAAGTCTTCATATCCTATCATCATTGTTTGGAAGTTCTGTTTAATTGAATTAATATTAACTAAGCCATATTCCATAATTATTTGATGTCCTGCTTGTCGAATCATGACCAAAGACAACAAATTTTTCTTAAAGGTGGGTACATACCACACATTGGAAATCAATTTTTCTCCAATGTCAGGGAGAAAAAATTTGACTGCACCTTTTCCATAAGGTGTATGTTTTGTATCATCTACTAGAAAGATGGAATTAAGATGGCACTCTTGAAAATTCCAAAAGAAATCTCGTCTACAGGTCATGTGCTGAGTCGCTCCTGAATCCAAAATCCAAGCATCTTCATAATCACTCTTAATATAGGAGGAAAGTTGGATTTCTAGTGAAGAAGTGAAGACATATTCTAAGTCATTATCATCTTGATCTTGATCATTTGCAAACTGTGCTGAAGGCTGTTGAAAATTAGAAATTTTATTGATAGATGTGCGACAATCTGAAGCATAATGACCAACTCTTTTACATCGCCTGCAAAAAATTTGACTCAAATCAGTGCCTCTTCCTTGAGACTGTCCTCTGCCTTGAGACTGTCCTTGACCTCTACTTTTTCCTCTATTTTGAGATTGTCCTCTCCCTGGATTCTGTCGTGTGCCTTTGTTTTGATTATTACCTCTGCCTTGAGAATTGTTTCTGCCTGAATTGGAGCCTCTGTTGGAGTTGTTTCCTCTGTGTTGGCTGCGACCACGACCTTGTGCTCCTTGATTTTGATTAAAATAACCTTTTCCTTTGTTTTTGGAATTTTCAGCTGAGGAGTTTCTAGTATTGGCTTCTGTGAGAAAAACATCTTCCCCAACTTTCTTTTTCTTCCCAAAAGTTTTATTATGTTGAGTCAACATTTCGCAGAGCTCATCAAACTTTAGCTTTTCTAACTTTCCAGTAAGCTGTAGAGTTTCCAAAAAATGTGTGTAGGAAGAAGGAATCCCATCAATTAAAATTGTGACCATAAAACTATCATCAACTGCTTGAAAACTAGCATTAACAATTTCCTGCCTAATATTCTTAAGTCTGGAGATGTATTCAAGAATATCTCCTTCTTCAGTCAATTTTTGATGCAACAATTTTAATTGTAGGTCAACTTGTTTTTATTGAGGCTGAGTATCAAAAAAATCTTTAAAAGTTCTCAAATCAAACCAAGCATCTTTAGCATTTTCGATATGGGCATACATTTCATCAGTGACAGAGGATTTAATGAGAGCTAATGCTTTGGCATTTTTGACTTCCCATTTTGCTGGTGCAACTGCATCTGTAGGTTTATTTGGCTTTACATATCCATCACAAATACCATTCCATAGTTCATTATAAACAAGAGTGATTTCAATGAGGCGTTGCCATGTTTTGTAAGATTTTCAGCCTTCAAGTTTGTCGGAATCAGAAAATAAATTAATCAACATAGACATTATAGTGTTAAGACTTCACACCGCAAATCAAGCACCAAAAAATATCAAGATGCGCAACACAACAGCAACACATGACGCAAAAAAAAGAACTATCAGGGCTTGGCCTTGACCCTCGAATAGTCGTTGAAATAAGAGAAAATTGACTAAGCTTTGCACTTGGCTCTAGTCAATTTCTCAAATATTTACAAGGAAACTTTCAAAATTTGACTTTATAATGATGCGCTTGCACAATCTGGTAAAAAAAAAGTTAGCCCCCCTCAAAGTAGAATTACTTTGAGTTACAATATCACTCCATAAGAAAATTACAAAGCACAAATCTCCTTATTACTCCAAAAAATTACAATACCCTTATTACTCCAATTACAAAAAAAAATGCAATGTTCTTCAAGTAAAAATAAATATTCTACTTATTTCTCCAATGACAAAAAAAAACTCCAATCTAAAGATGTGTTGACAGGTTTGCCTCCTCAAAACACGATAAAATACAAAATAGTTTGGGGGGACTAACAATTGCATCAATTAACAATTGCATCTTTATTTTCATGGAAAAATGCAATCGAATCCTGCTTCAATTGATTCAATTGAACGCTGGACAACTCATTAAAAAACACAACTCATCTGCTAGAGGCCTTTCCAAACATAGCAATCATACAATGCTGTTGGACAATTGATTCAATCGACATATAAAAAACACAACTCATCTGCTGGCGGCATTGGGCTTTTCGTTTTACTGTAAATGCATCAATGCTGAATTGATGCCTTAGGAATCGATGCTGCTTTCAATGCTTCAAATGAATCAAATGAATCGATGCTGCTTCCAACGCTTCAAAGGAATCAATGCTGCTTTATTGCATAAATCTACACTGCATATTTTTTTACTGGAGATCGATTATAATCAAACCTTGGGCATTCAATAACTGATATGAAACAGGAATCGCTAGCTTCAATTCATTAACGCTGGCTTCAATTCATTAATTGTAATGCGGCTTCAATTGAACGCTAGCTCAATGTTGGTTGTATGGCTCTTTCACAACATCTTCATATGGTTGGTTCATACGCTAGTTGTATGGTTGTATGGTTCATACGCTGGTTGTATGGATTACAATGTCTCTTTCACGGCGTGCAGAATCGATGGTAAATGTATTCAAATCGAATTATGAAGCTTGATTTTCAACGCTTTCAACGCTTTCAAATTTGTTGCTTTACAAACTCCAATATGTAAATCGATGCCAGAATCGACTCTTTCCTTCAATGCTGATGCGCTATATCAACAACGCTTTCTTCTAGAGATTTTTCTTATAAATGCACATGTAAATGCCAGAATTATACAGCACTTTCCCCTTTTTTTTTTTACTCAAACAATTTGAAATAGAAAAAGTCACACAGATTTTGCAGTTTCTTTTTAAAAAAAAAATGATTTTAGAATTTACAAATATAAAATCAAATAATCAAATTTCTATTCAAAAAACCTGACAAACTTCATACCAATTTTTGTTGATCGATTCAACGAAGTTGAGTTTTCCATGACCTAGTAGAGCTGGAATCTCCTCCTCACAACATTACCGTGGCTCTGATACCACATGAAAATGCAGAAGTGTCCTCAGACACACAACTTTATTGATCAAGCAAAAAGATTACATAGAAAATTACAGGAGTTTACACACTCTCACATTCTCTCATTACACACTACTATGAAAATAGGAAACCAACCTATTTATAAGCTCTATGTTCTAACTTAATCTAGTTATGGATCACTTGGAAAATAAACAAGTGTCCATTTACAATAAATGAGCTTCTAACCACTCTACTAACTTCACTCCTAACTTAGAGCCTAGGAAACGACTCTTTTCTAGAGTCCTAATTTTCAATAACAAATTTCTATTTCTAAATATCTCAAAGATTTATTAAATATTCTAGAATAATAATTATTAATTTAATATCTTAAATTAATAATTATTTTATTCAAACACTATAACCTATGATAAAATTTATTTTGGATCATCTAACACAATGTCCAATGTTCCAACCCTTGGAAATGATTAAAAAAGGCCTCATATAGCTACTAAGGTCAAAATTCTCCCTTGGAGGTCAAATTTTCCAGCAATAAATTCAAATACATGCATCTATATGAAGTCAACTACACCCTAAAAAGGTTGCACACCAAATTCCTCCTTTTGCTAACCACTATAGACATATCCTCAAAGAAATAAATGGAGTGTAAGATGCCTATTCAACTCCGTTTTTACCATTTACATTTACATTTTGACTGTTACATTCATCCACATTAGCCTTTTGAATTTTACAAAATTCAAACTAGGAATTGTCAAAAATTACACAGTGAAAATTTAATTAACATATCCGAAAACTAGAAAAAGTGCAGCACCCTGTTGGAGGCCATTTATAAGCACTTTCTTGAAGTCTAGACTGAAATATGAGAGAATGGTAAATTATCCATGTCTTTCTAGTTTCCAAAAACTCTTGAATATTTGAAAATTACCCATGGGAAGGTCTTCAAAAACTCATTCCCCCAAGACTGGTCAAAAAGCATAGCATGGCCTCAAAAAAAAAGGCAGAAAGGTGTTTTTAAGTGGTTTTTGACAATTTTCTCCTTGTAAAAGATGATGAATTGGGCTACCAAATGTCCAAAGTTGATGTATGGATCATTCTTTATCCAACCATGTAGAGTATGTGTCATTTGGAGCTCTCCAGAAAATGCGTAACGTGGCCCACGCTATGCTTTTTGCAAGGTGACTATGCCAAAAATTTCCAAATTTCTGTGTTTTCTAGAAAAATAGGCCTCAAATATGGAGTGATATCTCACTGAAAGTAAGGTTTTTGGAAAACCTGGGAGAGATTTTTATTCTTTGGAATGTTAGGAACAAAAACCTCCTCCCATTTCCCAAAATTCATCTTTTTGTGGCCATAATATCTTCTGCAAAAAAATGACTAAATAGGACATTTCTAGAAAATGTGCCTTCAAATATTTTTTAAATTTCCTCAAAATTTCTCCAGAGATGCCAAATAAGGCATGTTATGCTATCATGGATGTATCAGCAATTAGGTCCAACTCACCCTTCTCCTTTTGACTAATTTGGTTTTCCTTTGTACTGCAATTTCACATAGGGTTTGGACTGCATAGGGTCTAGGTTCATGCCTTTAAACCAATACTCACCATGGTTTGGTATCCATGTATCATGAGATATGGTATCTATTGAGAATATTAAATCAACCCCTGTAATGATGGCCTTTTTTTGAGGTTGGTGACAAACAATCTGGTCAATTCAGGATGATGTTTCACTTTTTGGACCAACTCACAAAAATCAAAACACCCAACATGTTGAAAACATTTAATTGCAAGTGGTGATGAAAAAAAATCCTTAGTATCTGATGGTTTATACCTTGACATTTTCTCACCCTTGTTATAAGTTTTCTTCTCCTCCTCCATAGTGGACTCTAATAGCAAACCATAGGGGGGAAATAGAGGAAGGTAAAAAAGGAAACGGATAATGGGGTTACGAAGTAGGGGTGAATGTACTAAAAATTTAGGAGATGAGGAGGGCTATTAGGGACCTTCGGGAATTAGAGGGAGGTGTAAAGGATAAGGGAATAGGGTTAGGGAATTTTTATAAAGGGATATACTCTTAGCTGCGCAAAAAACACAGTGAGTAGGGCTAGGGTTTGGGGATAGTTTTTAGGGAATTAAAATGAGAGGGACTTAGGGTTTGCAAATTCAAAAAACCCAGTCTTCAGGAAAAGTGTAGCTTATGAAGAAATTGGCAAGTTTTCTACCATAGGAATGAAAAAACTGAGTGAAAGAGGATGTGGAGAGCTTCAACTTACTTGTTTCACCCTTGTGGAAGTTTTTGGTGAGCTTGGATACCTTCTGCAACTCTTTATAAGCCTTTTAAGACAAAGCATAGAACCTCTAAAAAAAGCGTAGTGCCAAAAGGAAAAGTGCAGTGCCAGAAGGAAAAGCGCATCACTAGAAGGAAAAGCGCTGCTACTAGAGGTAAAAATTGATTTTTGAAAATGTATGGCCCTAAAATTGTGAGCAAATGATAAATTCTGAATGAGAGCTCAATGCTAGGAAGGAAATAGAGTGAAAATGAGTTTCTTTTTTGTTTTTTCTGCCTTTTTATAAAAATGAAATGACTATCTTTGAGTGATGATGGGCCCCACATGTCTTTTTCAAGCATGAATTTCATTCTTTTGAACTTTGTAACCTTTGGAATTTGTAACCTTGAAACTTTTGTGGCTTATTTGGAACATTGAATTGTTTTTGAAACCTTGAACTGCAACTTTCAAGAACATGAAGTACTTATGACATATAGAAACATAAAATTACATTTTTGAAATCAAAATTTATTCAAGAAACTTGTTTGTTACCACTCCTCTGATTGCTAGATTTTATGCATGAAATGAGATTTTTGGTGACCTTGAAACCCTAATGACCTAATGGAGACACTCAACTAAATAAAATCATGGTCAGGATGACAATCTATGAATGATGATACAGTTAGCTGAGTGATGACATGGACTAGCAATTTAAAAATTTTGGAAGGAGTGGAAAATAGTCCTAAACCTAATACGCACTAACAAAGTTTTTTCTTAAAGACCTAATTAAATGACAGAAATTTGACTATGAGAGCCTAACAAGACATGATAATATCACATTTTATCATTGGTGACAGGCTATACAAACCGACACTAACATTGGCTACAACTTAGGATGGTAGCTCCTTGGAGGTGTCAAGAACATCATAGACCAAGTAGCCTTATCATTGGCCATGGAGTCAAAAAAAAAAGATAAGCGATGGCAGGCTCACCCTGCCGTTACCCACATTCTCATTCACAGTTATGCATATAAAAATGCATATCAAATCTTTGCCCAAATAAGACTCTAAGTCTAGGAAAATTCCAAGTTTTGCGGAAGCTTTTATCTCATGGTTCAAATCTCCATTATGAAAATTTCTTCACATTTAATATATGGTTATAAAACCATAGTTGAATGCATCTTATCAAAGGATTCCTCCTTCCACTTATTTCCAAGTGAGATCCTTTTCCATACCATACTTGGTCTTAATCAATAAATCCTTCTTATGACTATTCGAATGAATATTCGAACTTTGCATTCTAACCCAAAATAATAATGGTCCATAGCTTTTGAAAACTCATATTTACAATGTGGGATATATGCTTGCAAATCTATATATTAACAAGCATTAATATATATACACTCTTTTAAGCCTCACATTGTCATACCAATAATTTAAGCCTTTCGACCTGTGGTATACCAAACTTGTCTCATGTGCTATACTTTCAATTTATCATATATTCATGATATTTCAAAGTTACTTTGTGTTATAAATTTAACATGAGCTTAACTCACCAATTCCACCATTGAATGAACCGCACACAAGTCGATGCTCCACTTATATAAAACATATATGGCCACCATTATTTTATTTCAACGAACTTAATTTCATACCTTGTTAACTTCTGCGTTGTTTCCATAAGTGAACATCGTTGGATCTCTTGCCCTTGAAATCTAACGCAAATCGCGTGTTTTCCCTCACAGAGACTTAACACAAAATCGTTGCACGATAAAACTAGTTTTCGAATACCATCTTTGACACGTGTCTATCAATGACCATAATCACGTTCCATTTTTCAAAAAAACTTACGAGTTGTGTAATAACGTGATACTGCTTGTTTTAGATTGGCAAAAATGCCCTCACTATTCATTAAACTCCAGGTTCCGTTCTTGCTCTGCGTCTTTACTTCATGATTCCGCCACCAATCTCTGCGTCCTTCATTCGAATTCTGAATATAATTCAGTGCATCCTTTTATTCCTTATTCTTCAACGATCATCTACGCCTTCAATTTATGCTCCCCTTTTTGTCCTAGGCTTTGCATCAGACTTCATAACACCGCCATTGCTAATATTCCTTCATACCAGTCCTTACGTCCCCATTTAAATCTATGCTACGACACTTCTGCAATTAATTCCATTGCAACCATTCCAATTCAAATTTTTTCAACTTTAATTGGGAATTAGAGCACGTAGAACACAGGATTTCCACTATAATGTAATTCACTCCCTCATCTCCTTTACCTATGGATTGATCTCAACCGATCTTGATTCAATCAACAGATCTAGATATCAGATTTAATATGTGCAAAACCAACGATTTACTTACCTTGCGTTCTTTATCAAAAGGTTAAAACTTGTCGATTCTATGTATTGAGGCCTTGGCACAAAATTGATGTTGATTTAAGCAAATCGAACCACTTCTTTCCGTATGAAACTAAATAGCATAGATCAGATATAATCAATCTCCAACAATTGAATAATAGAGTTCTGTTCAACTTAGAACCGTTCTTCCAGCAACATAAATTAGAATCCAACAAAGGAATCAGAACTCTCGATTTCCTTTAAGAGACTTCACAGAAATCAATACAAATTTGATATGGATTTCAACAAAGAATCAATGTCCGTTGATTCCATAAACCTTTATACAGAATTTAGTCCTATATGGAATTATTTTTTGTGGCTTCAAAGCACTAAATCGATATTGATTAATGAAATTAAATCCCCGATCAATTTCACTCAGTAATTCTTGACACGTAATTATATTAATAACAAACGAATTCCTGAAAGAGCAGAGTCTTATACACATAATTTGATCAACACAACAATATCATGACCATATAATGGAAATTGACACAGAAATCAAGTTCTTTCATTACTCATGCAAACTTCATATGGAAATTTTCCTTCTTGGCCTGATTTTCAAATCATTGGCCTTTCTTACAATTGCCCGAAGGCTTGACAGACAAAGCTCTATTTTTCCAAACCTCACCTCTCTCTCTATTCTGCCCCCTTTTTCCTTTTAGGCTTATTACATTTATACAATAATGCTGAACCAATTTAGGTTCAAATCCCTTTAATAACTCAAAAAAGTCCTCAAATATCTCAACACCCCGACAATCTAGATTTTATCCCTAAAATCTTTGAAACCAAATATATCTTAGGCTTCATAATCAATTCTTAAATATCTCAATCTAATTTCCCTCATGTTCTCCAAATCATTTGGGAACATTAACAAATCCTCACAATAATTAATTAAAATCTCTCCAAAATCCCATTAATATTTACATAAAATTAATATTTTCTCACAAACATAAGACCCCCTAGGTTTAATAAAATACAAAGTATTTTTTTGAATCCAATGCCCCTGCATCAATGAGACTCAATATTGAAAACCGACTGAAAAACTGAAATGTAGACTAACTACTATCTTTACTAGAAGATACTATTTAAAACAAATGTTGAGAATTCAGCTTCTTCATCTCACCTACTCTTACCGATCCATACATCACTTGATCAAGTGAAATGGAACAACCAATGAAAGCATGTAAGAATTTTGTCTGCTAGTTGGATTCTCCACAAGTCCTTGCTCATGAGCAAGAAGGGAAAACTACTGAAATTCAACTTCGATGAAAACTTTTCAAAATATTTAATCTTAATGAAATTGCAAAGGATGAGCCCACTAGCTGACCTCAAGAATGCTGCAAAAGGATCTTCATAGTAATATATATTAATTTCCAGCCCATATAATCTATTACTACTCTACTATAGGTATTCTCTGTACCATGATTTTATAATTTTCCCAACATTAATGCTTTCCTAAAGTTTCGAATTAAAATAGTCATGATAAAGTTGTAAGATTTCCTGAGACCTTTGTGATAAATGCGATGAGATTGCAAGGGGACAAGACATTAAAACTGTATGCCAAACTAAATCATTATCAAATTTATCTTCAAACTGACAGCGAGCCAAAGAATGAGAACTTTCGACACAAAGATCATTTATATAATTACTGGATCAATGCAAATATGAGAAATATTTTGTAACCGGTTGTGGATCATTTATGATGAAACTACATGATCTTGTATAAACTCTTCATGTTCCACACTTTCCTAAAGCATGTAGAAAAAAAGAAAAAAAAAAACTAGGCCACTCCAAGTGTCCACTGAACATGTGCTTCCGATTCATAAAAACAAGAGAACTCACCTCCCTTGATGACTGCAGCAAGTTGACAAAATGATACTAAAACTCATGAATGACTAATTTTTTTGATGATCAACAACAAAAAAAGAATATTCTTCATTACTCTCATGATATGACTGCAAATTTTTGTATGAAATTTTTAATTAGACTCCTGCTGAACAAGACAATGAAGCCGACTGTCGGATCAAATTTTTAACATATCTGATTTGAAGCTCATAAAAAACTAATGGAGAAGGAGTTTTAATATAGATATCATCCAAAATATTGGTTATTGGATCATGGATAAATTGAGAAGATTTATGCAACTGATCATACATTGGTTCCAATGTGATTAGATGATTTTCCATAGGCATATGATTCTTTATTTCAGATATATTATCAAAATTTCTCTTCAAAAGCTGAAATAAATCAAAACTTAATGGTAAAGAATCATCCTAAATCAATTCATAATATTTTTCAGGCTCTAATATTCCACATGTTATTTGAAACTCAATGTAACTTAGTAGTTGGGACTCAGGAATGAAAGAAGCTTGCATATCATAGGTGACCTCCACCAATTCATGAGAAGGATACCCATTTATAATTTGAAAACTCATTTATCTTCTTTCTTATAATTTTCTCTTATTTTCACAAATGAGGAGAAACACAAGGGTAAGGATTCATTACCAAGAAGTTAATTGTGTTCTTCATGCTCAATATCAAAACTCAAAGACCTTTGATTTCTAATCTTGTGAAAGTTTTCTCTCATAAATTGAAATGAAGCAAATCTCAAAGGGAAAGAGCTTTCACTTACTTTGAAATTTTCTTCATTCTCTTCATCGCTTTCATGATCGATATGTATAGGCTGAGTGCTATATTTGAGCAGTTGTAATTGAACTTCTCCCTCCCAAAAACATGTCGATGATTTTTTTCAAGAGTCAGCCTCAATTTAGAGAACATAATCATCATAATTCTGATCATACTTGGGTAAATAATAAATAGAAGTAATGTCATCAAACATACACGTTAGATAAATGCATTTATTCTCCTTGATTTGATATACAAATATATTTTCATGATTGTCCAAAAATAAATACAAACAACAATAATTTTCTGATCTATGGTAACTAGGATTAGCAAGAAAATGTTTAGGGCCAACAACCTCTTGTTCTCCAATAAGTGGGACATGGTGTTTTTGAACAAAAAATTCATCTCTCATGGTGATATTTTACACTACTTCTTCCATGGTAATTACCAAAATGTCAAACTTTACTTCTGAAGATGTCACATATTTATTTTCTATGTTCTCCCTTTCTTCTACCTTCAAATTTAATTAGCTTCCACATCTATTTCATTGTCCTGCATTTTTTCGAGCGTTGTGACATTACTTTCTCTCATTTGAGAATCCATTTCCAAATCAAAGGCATCCGGGTAGTGTAAGAGAGTTCAACCAGGAGGCAGTTTTATATTAGAAGGGATTGAATGGTATACTTGATTAAACATAGCTGAAAATTGTTGCACTGTTTCTCCTGTCCATATTTTCAAATGATTATATTATTCTAAAATAAAAAAATGATTCCTATTGATCACCCATTTCTCAAGGAAGACTTTCACAAACTGATAGAAATAAAAAATGCTTGCAACTGGTAAGTTTTTGAACAATTCCTTGGCTTTAGTGAAGAAGGCTCTTGACCGAGATCAAATGCATAAGGGGAATTTGCATCCACAATTTTTAGAGGGAAGGAATCAAATATAGATCTAGGATCTTTTTTCAAATACAGTATACTTTGAAAAAACTTCTTGACATTCTCGGGAAAAGAGAAAAAATAATTCAGGACAAAGAACATGATGTCTTGGATGAAATTACTTCCAAGTTGAATACCTAATCTTCGCATGTTGTCTTTTCATGTTTCTTTTGGAAAGGTTAATCCTTCAGTGGAGTCTTAGATTTGATTTTGAAATAAATTTTGAGTCATTGGGTTAATTATTTCAGCCTTTTTTGGTCCGATCACCGTGCACCATCAACAATCAGATCTGATCCTTATTGTTTTTTCACAAGGAAGATCTATCAACTCGTTCCTCGGCAACGACACCAATATGTTAGCACTCCACCAGATCTCTGAAGGCTAAGAAAGAGACCAACAAAGGTAACCACGGACCACTTTTACCTAGTAGCTAGTCGTACTAGGCTGAGAGGGATCTCTCAATGAAATTCAGAGCCAAATTGGCTGGATCACGGAGATTTTAGGCTAGGTATAGTAGGCTCTAGGGTTTTGTTGTTTTGGATTTTCATGCTGGATGAAATTGGACCTTTAGAAACTAGGCTTGAAACTATTTTAGGGTTACAAGAGAAAAAATTGCATGAGAATGAAGGGGAAAGGTAGGCAAGCTCAAATGACCAGATAGGTTGTATGATTATGGTGTACTTTAAAAGAAATATCGGGAACAAGCATATAAATATGAATTCTTTCCTTAAGAATAAATTAAACACAATATCATCATCTCATCAAAACAGGGCATCCATTACTCATGAATCCAGCTTAAATAATTGTAAAGAAAATAAGTGAAAGAAATAGATATGTAATGGAAAGAGAAATTTTTAAATGCAGTATGTTACTGAAGAGAAACATAGCAATACAAGATCACCACATGAATCCCTAAATTTAAGCTACAAATTTTCTCTATATTCACTGTATTACTTTATCAAAATAGAATACACTAGTTGAATGTCCAATGTTCCAACCCTTGGAAATGATTAAAAAATGCCTCATATAGATACTGAGATCGAAATCCTCCCTTGGAGCTCTAATTTTATAGGAATAAAGTCAAATACATGCATCTATTTGAAATCAGCTACACCCTAGGGAGGTTGCACAACAAATTCCTCATTTCCTAGCCATTAGAGACATATCCTGAAAGCAATAAATGGATGGTAAGACACCTATTCAACTCAAATTTTACCATTTACATTTATATTTTGACTTTTACATTCATCCACATTCACCTTTTGACTTTTACAAAAGTCAAACTAGGAATTATCAAAAATTACATAGTGAAAATTGAAATTAAAATATGAGAAAACTGGAAAAAGCACAATGCCCTATGGGAGGCCATTTTTGTGCACCTTCCTGAACTCAAAATTGAAGCTTGAGAGAATGGTAAACTAACCCAGTCTATCTAGTTTCTATAACATCTTTAATTTTTTAGAACGACCCATAGGAAGGCATTCAAAAACACATTCTCCCAAGACTGGTCAAAAAGCATAGTGTGGCCTCCAAAAGCAAGGCAAAAAGGTGTTTTTGAGGTGGCTTTTTACCATTTTATCCTTATAAAAGCTGATGCCTTGGGTTGTGAGGTGTCCAAATTTAGTGTAGGGATAATAAGTTATCCAATCATGTATAGTATGTGTCATTTGGAGCTCTCCAGAAAAAGTGTAGTGTGGTCCACGCTATGCATTTTGCAATGGTGATTCTGCCAAAAATTGCCAAATTTATGGGTTTTCTGAAAACATAGGCCTCCAATATGGAGCAATATCTCACTAAAAATAAGGGTTTTGGAAAAATGGAGAGAATTTTTGTCCTTTAGAATTTTAATAACAAAAACCTTCTCCCGTTTCCCAAAATTCATATTTTTTTGGCCACAATAGGTTCCGAAAAAAGATGACTAAACAAGACATTTATGGAAAATGTGCCTTTAAAGATTTTTTCAAATTTCCCAAATTTTCTCCAAATTTCCTCAAAATTTCTCAAGAGATGCCAAATAAGGTTTTTTATGCTATCATTGATGTGTCAACAATTAGGTCAACTTACCCTTCTCCATTTGACTAATTAGCTTTTCCTTTTTACTATGATTTCAAGTAGGGTTTGTAGTGCTCAAGGCCTAGGTTCATGCATTTGAATCAATACTCACCATGGTTTGGCATCCTTATATCATGAGATATAGTATCTACTGAGAATATGAAATCAAACCCTACAATGATGGCCTTTTCTAGAGGTTGGTGACAAACAATTTGTTCAATTCAAGATTTTGTACTTTGTGGACCAACTCACAAAAATCAAAACACCCAACATGCTAAAAACACTTGACTGCAAGTGGTGATGACAACAACTCCTGAGTATCTAATGATTCATATATTTACATTTCACCACCCTTGTTATAAGTTTTATTCTCCTCCTCCATAGTGGACTATGATAGAAAACCCTAGGGGAAAAATAGGGGAACGGGAAAAAGGAATGTGATAATGGGGTTAGGAAGTAGGGATGAATGTAGGAAACATTTAGGAGATGAGGAGGGTTGTTAGGGAACTTAGGGAAGTGGAGGAAGGTGAAAAGAATAAGGGAATATGGCTAGGGAATTTGTACACAGGCCTATACTCTTGACTACCCAAAAAACGCATCGAGTAGGGCCGGGGTTTGGGGATAGGTTTTAGGGAATGAAAATGAGAGGGACTTAGGGTTTGAAAATTGGAAAAACCTAGTTTTCAGAAAAAGCATAGCTTAGGAAGAAATTGGTAAGTTTTCTACCGTAGGAATGAAGAAACTGAGTGAAAGAGGGTGTGGATTGCTTCAACTTACTTGTTTCACCCTTGTAAAAGCTTTTGTTGAGATTGGAGACCTTCTGCAACTCTTCAGAAGATTTTTAAGATAA
This sequence comes from Pinus albicaulis, assembly GCA_034641835.2. Lineage (NCBI taxonomy): Eukaryota > Viridiplantae > Streptophyta > Pinopsida > Pinales > Pinaceae > Pinus > Pinus albicaulis. The sequence goes on along the minus strand of CM076577.1, from coordinate 1,084,893,516 downwards.
AGCATAGCACCTCTGCAAAAAGCGCAACACTAGGAAGAAAAGTGTAGTGCTAGCAGGAAAAGCATAATGCCAGAAGGAAAAGTGCAACAACTGGAGGCAAAACTCGACTTTTGAAAATGTATGGCCCTAAGCTTGTAAGGAAATGATAAATGATGAATGAGATCTCAATGTTAGGAAGGAAATAGAGTGCAAATGAGTTTCATTTTTGTATTTTTAGCCATTTTATAAACATGAAATGACTATCTTTGAGTGATGATGGGCCCCACATGTATTTTTCAAGCATGACTTTCATTTTTTTGAACTTTGTAACCTTTATGCTTTTGTGTCTTATTTGGAACATTGAATTATTTTTGAAACCTTGAACTATAGCTTTTAAGAACGTGAAGTACGTATTACATATAGAAACATAAAATTACATTTTTGAAATCAAAATTTATTGAAGAAACTTGCCTATTACCACTCTTCCAATTGCCGGATTTTATGCATGAAATGAAAGTTTTGGTGACCTTGATAACCTAATGACCTAATGGAGACACTGAAGTGAATAAAATGATGGTGATGATGAAAATCTCTTAATGATGATACACTCAGGTGAGTGATGACATGAAGCAGCAATTTACAAATTTTAGGAGTGTAAAATAGTCCTAAACCTAATACCCAATGGCCATATTTTTGTTTGAAGACCTAGTGAAATGATAAAAATTTGACTATGAAACCATAACAAGACATGATAAGAGCCCATTTGATCACTGGTGACAGGCTATATAGACAGGCACTAAAATTTTCTCCAGCTGGGGATGGCAAGTCCTTCGATGTGTCAAGAAAACTATAGACCAAGTAGCCTTACCATTGGGCATGGACTGGAAAACAAAATATGAGACTTGATATTGCAAACCGATTGACAAATTGAACTGTAGACTAACTACAATATTTACAGGAAGATACTATTTAAAACAAATTCTGAGAATTCAGCTTATTCATCTCACCTACTCTAACTGATCCATACATCACCTGATCAAGTGAAATGGAACAACCAATGCAACCATGTTAGCATTTTTCTGCTAGTTTAATTCTTCGCAATTTATTGCTCATGAGAAAGAAGGGAAAACTACTGAAATTCAACTCCCATGAAAAATTTTCAATAGATTGAATCTTAATGAAATTGAAAATCATGAGCCCACGAGCTAACTTCAAGAATGTTGTAAAAGGATATTCATAGGAATACATATTAATTTACAACCCATATAATACATTACTGCTTTGCTCTAGGTAGTCCTTGTACCTTAATTTTAAAATTTTCCCAACATTTGTGCTTTCCTGAAGTTTCAACTTAAAACATTCATGATAAAGCTACAAGATTTCCGGAGACCTTTGTGATAAATGTGATGAGGCTGCAAATGGAAAAGACATTAAAACTATATGCCAAACTAAATAACTATCAAACTATCTTCAAACTGACATCCAACCAAAGAATGAGAACTTTGGACACAAAGATCACTTATATAATTTCCTACTGTATTAGTGAAAATATGAGAAATATTTTGTAACCCGTTGTGGATCATTTTTGATGAAACTACATGATCTTGTATAAGCTCTTCATGTTCCACACAAGCACTTCCAATCCATATACACAACAGAACTCACCTCCCTTGATGACTGTAACAAGTTGAAAAAAGGATTTTGAAACTCGTGAATCACTAATTTTCCCTGATGATCAACAAAAAAACAAGAATATTATTTATTAATCTCCTGATATGACTACAAATATTTATATGAGCTTTGTAATAAGACTCCTCCTGAACGAGAAAATGAAGTTGGCTGCTAGATCAAGGTTTTATCATGTCTACTTTGAAGCGCATAACCAACTAATGGAGAAGGACTTTGATTATAGATATCATCCAAAACATCAACTATTGGATCATGGATAACTTGAGAATACTGTTGCAACTTATCTTACATTGGTTCCAATGAGATTAGATGATTTTCTATAGGCTTGTTATTCTTTATTTCAGAGATATTATCAAAATTTCTCTTCAAAAACTGAAATGTGTCGACAATTAATGGTAAAGAATCATCTTGCATCAATTCATAATATGTTTTAGGCTCTAATATTTCATATGTGATTTGAAACTCAATGTAACTTAATGGCCAGGATATGTAGCGAAAGAAGCTTGCATATAACAGGTGACCTGCTCAACCAATTCATGAGAAGGATGCCCACTTATACTACTAAGAACTCGATTATCTGCTTGCTTATAATGTTCTCTTATTTTCACAAATGAGGAGAAACACAAGGGTAAGGAGTCCTTATCAAGAATTTCATTGTGTTCTTCATGCTCAGTATCCAAACTCAAAGACTGTTGATTTCTAATTTTGTGAAAGTTTTCTCTCACAAATTGAGATGAAGTGAAACTCAAAGGCAAAGAGCTTTCACTCACTTTGAACTTTTCTGAATTATCTTCATCGCTATCATGATTGATATGTATAGGCTGAGTGCTATATTTGAGCAGTTTTAATTAAACTTCTCCCTCCCAAAAACATGTCGATGATTTCTTTAAAGAGTCAACCCCAATTTCTACAACATAATCATCATCATATTGATCATACTTGAGTAAGTAATCAATATAAGTAATGTCATCAAACATACACATTAGATCAACATATTTCTTCTCCTCGATTTGATCTACAAATCGATTTTCATGATTGTCCATAAATGAATACCAATAACAATAATTTTCTGATATATGGTAACTGGGATTAGTACGAAAATGTTTAGGGACATCAACCTCTTCTTATGAAATAAGTGGGACATGGTGTTTTTGAATAGAAAATTCATCTTTCATGGTGATATTTTGCATTAGTTCTTCCATGGTACTTGCCAAAATGTCGAGCTTTACTTTTGAAGATGTCAAGTATTCCTTTTCTATGTTCCTCATTTATTCTGCCTTCAACTTTAATGTTTTGAATAAAAAATTAGCTTCCATATCTATTGCATTGTCCTGCATTTTTTCGAGCATTGTAGCATTCCTTTATCTCAATTGAAATTCCATTTCCAGATCAACGAAATCCAGGTAGTGTAAGAGAGTTGAACTTGGAGTTGGTTTTATATTAGCATGGACTGAATGGTATACTTGATTAAACCTAGATGAAAAGTGTTGCACTGTTTCTCCTAGATGTATTTTCAAATGGTTATATTCTTCTAAAATAAAATAAAAATATTCCTCTTTATCACCCATTTATCAAGGAAGACTTTCACAAACTGGTGGAAATAAAAAATTCTTGAAACTGGAAATTTTTTGAACCAATCCCTGGCTTCGCCTTGCAAATATAGAGCAAAGATCTTGATACTAACATAATATTCATCAACCTAAAAAATATTGAGAAAAATACTGAGAGAGGGAGGGGGGGGTGAATCAATATTTAGAGCTTACTGAAAATATTTTAACTTTTTCTTTACAAAATTCCGTACGCGGATTTTATGAACCCAACTCGCATATACATGCACACATAATAAAAGAAACTAGTGTATACTGATATAATTTTGCATATTAGAGGAAATTTTCAGGAACAATATTTAAGTCAGTTTACCAGTCATGCATGTGTTACATAATCAGTATTTATGTGCAATAACAGTAGTATAAACCATCACACAAGAGCATCACACATGAACACCAATATTTAAGTTGGAAACCCAATTCGGGAGAAAACCACCATTGTTGTTGTCTTTGTCTTCAATATTTATTATATGGAAAATTGTTTACAATATTGTACTGATGCATACTCATATCATTATGCAGGCATCTACCTACAAAATGCTACAACCTTCTCTCATTTTCTAGATGCTATTTGAAGGGAGCTACAACCCCCTAATCTCTTTTACCAACCACTACTGGAAGGGAGCTTCAACCCCCTGATTAGAACACCAGCTTCTACTGGCAGGAAGCTTCTACTTCTGTACTGAAGGATTCAAACCTCAGAACCACTACAGGCCACATTTCATCAATTTTCATACTGGATCAAACAACATCAACACAACTCTTCATAAACATCAATAACCATAAACCTTACCCAATACTTTAATAAGAACAGTGAGACCACTATAACCAGAACTTCAGAAATAACCCAAACTTCAAAATCAATATGTATATACAAACTCAACCCTGAACATTCATAAACTTAAAATGCATACGCTACTTCACTTCACTAAACCCATGTGTATACGCACTTTCCTTCACACCAACTTGCATATAGCTCTGTGAATACTATTTTTCAGAATGTAATCAGTCACAGATCCAGATTTGAGGCTTTCAATCAAATATCTTTATAAATGCAGAACCATTCATCATTTAGTCACCATCAACCATGTTTATTCTCTCATTGATCAGATTTGGACATAATCAACTTAGCAACATATACAATATTCAGACAACCCAGATCTACAAAAAGACTTCATTGGCAAACAACAGACAAATAATAGGAATAACAGAAAAACCTCCGCAATAAGCTTCAGAAAACCCTAACTGCCATACACATATTTTCTGAAGCAAACCCACATATATACGCGCTTTTACTGAGACGAACTAGTGTATATATTTGTAAATATAAACTTTGTGGAATGAACTAGATCCATTGAACCTACCCAGATTTCTTTACTTGACTTCAACAAACTTGCGCCAGGTCATAGATCTAATCATCTCTTCAATGGATCACACAAGAGCATAGTCATTTTAGAGCTAGAGATCCTAAACCATCATTGTATCCATGGGTGCATTATAGATTCAGATCTATCAATTAAAATAGAGTTCATCCCATGGAGATATTCCTCAGAGAAATTTATTCAATAACAACCCTTACTCATGCACCCTTTTGCACTATGATCTTCTTCTCCTTATATAGATTTAGCCTTTACCAATACCATGATTCAAAACCACACAACTGCTGATGGTATTCTTGGACAGAATCAAATCGAAAATACAATGCTCAATACTGTGGGCTAATACCATTGTAATGCCTTTTGGTATCATAATTTTAGAGCACAAAATGCATACGTGACTTGGATCCTTCCTATCCGCGTGTATACGCGACTTTTCTTCATAAAAACTGCAAATTTACTAATTCTGAATGTATACGCGGGTTGCCTTCATAAAATTAGTGTATACATTGCATCCATACATGGGTTTCCTTCATCAAACCTGCGTATACATTGAGAAATATTTCCTGTTTCATTTCTATGGCACTTACTGGAATTCCTTTCTCTGTCACATCTAAACTGACGTGTAGAAACATTATTTTTACATCTTTAGCACATAGGTTGCTTATCATAGGCAACTCATCAAGTAGGTTTCCATCAAGGACAACAATCATATTGCAACATATTGCCAACAATATCCCCCTTTGGACTTGATGGCAACCATGATGGTGTTTCATCATCACAATATATAAATACACTAATCAAAACCATTATTCAAAATGCAAAAAACTCTCGCCCTTTGACATCAAGGGCAAAGGGCAGATCAAAACCAAAACATGGTTCTCTTCCCTTGTAGAAAGATGAGCTCTGAAGATCTGATGTGTACTCAATTTACCATGCTCCCCCTGAGTTCATGCTGGATATTTAAACAGTTTTTTCAATGAAGTTCATGACTCAACCGAGTATGACCTTTCCTATCACCAAGGGATCATACTTACATCAATGATCCAACAAAGTGGAATTACAAATTTGACTCAAATTCCCAACCACGTGGGTTTAAAAATTTGAACAAGTCCTTACATGACTGAATATAACCTTTTTACATCATAGGTCTCAACATGACCTTTTCATAAAATTACAGACAATTTATGACCAAAACCAAAGAATCTCAAACATGAGATCATTACACAACAACCAATCAGAATGCCAACAATGCATCCTTTTCCACAAGACAGGTGCTCCCCTTGGCTTGTGCATCCTGAACACTTTCAACAACCAAATCATCAAAGCATCTTCATTAAGGAGATAAATATTAGAGAATGATATAGAAAGATGAATACTTGAACAACAATGGAGATTACCCAACAACACCACAACTTTTCTAAAACGCTGACTCAGAGAATTTCTATCATCAAAACCCATACACAGTTTTATGCACAAAAACTCATGTGTATACGCGATTATCCTTTATGAAACCCGCGTATCGAATTTAATCTTCTAAAATTAGGCAGATATAATCTAAGAGGCAGAAAAAACTACTAGCTTCTGTTTGAGATATTTGAATGCGTCCCTGGGAAGAGGTTTAGTAAATATATCGACAACTTGTTCTTTGGAGGGAACATACTCCAATTTAACCTTTTGTTCAAGAACTTGTTCATGTAAAAGTGATACTTGATAGGAATGTGCTTTGTCTTGGAATGCATAACAAGATTCTTTAAGATACTAGTGGCACTTGTATTTTCACACAAAATGGATATGGGAGGTGAACATTCGATTTGAATGTCTTGGAAAGTCTGCATCATCCAAAGTAGTTGTGTGAAACATGATGTGATAGCCACATATTCTGCTTCTGCTTTAGATAAGGCAATATAAATTTATTTCTTACTGAACCAAGATACCAATCGGGGTCCCATATAGAATGCACCACCACTAGTGCTTTTTTGATCGTCAACATTTCCAGCCCTCTGCATTTGTGTAAGCATGAAGAGTGAGATCACATTCTTTGGATACCATAGACCATAGTCTTGAGTCCCTTGTAGATATTTTAATATTCGTTTTATAGCCTGAAGGTGAGACTCTTTTGGATTAGCTTGGAATCGTTCAACAATCCCAACTGCATGCATAATGTCTGGTCTTGTCCCAGTTAGATAAAGTAGACTTCCAATCATGGATCTATATTCTGGTTGATTCACCATGGGATAATCATCATGAGAACTGAGGCTACATCTAGTTACCATTGGCATACTTACAGGTTTGCAGTCTTCCATCCCATACTTCTTCATAATTTTCTTAAGATATTTTTCTTGTGATAAAAATATGCCATCTGTTGCTTGTTGCACTTGTAAGCCAGAAAAAATGTTAGTTACCCAAGTAAAGACATTTCAAATTATTTCTACATGACAGAAGAAAATTTATGACTCATGGACTCTTCATTACTCCCAAAAATGATGTCATCAACATATACAACTACAATCAATAGTTTATCATTTTCAGTTTTTCTGTATAAGTCGCTATCAGCAGATCCCTTTGAAAAACCTTGTTGATGAAGATATTTGTCAAGATGATAGTACCATGCCCTTGGAGCTTGTTTGAGACCATATAAAGCCTTTTTAAGTTTGCAAACAATTTTTTCATCATTTCCCAAAATGAATCCTTCTGGTTGTTCTATATAAACTTCTTCTTCTAGATCACCATTGAGGAAAGCAGATTTAACATCCATTTGTAAACTTTGAATTGCTGAAAGCTTGAAAAGGCAAGAAACATTCTTATGGTTTCAAGTCTAGCTACAGGAGAAAATGTTTCTTCAAAGTCTATTCCTTCTTGTTGAGCATACCCTTTACCAACAAGTCTAGATTTATTTCTAATAACATCTCAATTTTCATTTAACTTGTTTTTTAATATCCATTTTGTTCCAATAAAATTATTTTTTTTCTTCTGAATAAGGCTAATTCTATTAACGAAAAGAAACATATGGTACAATCAGGCTTGCAAGCAAGCGAAAGCTGAGAAGCGTGAGAGCTGTAGGTGATAGACTATCAGCCTCGCTCTTGAACAACAACTACAGTATGAGCAGAGATAACATGAGGAACAAAAAAGCAAGAGCTGGATAGAGTTGTCTATCCAGTGTGGGCGGATATTTCCATATGACATTTTTTCCCTTTTTTCTGGCTTACTTTGACCTAGCCGGTGGAGCTTGGCTGGGCCATGACTAGTTGTAGACTATCCGGTTCTAGGGGTGGAATATCTTTATCCGAGTCCGAGGATGAAGACACGTGGGAGCGTTTCTGAGAGATCGTAGGATCAGAGGGGTCTGTAGCACTGGCTGGGGGAGCGTTCATCGAAGTCTCAAGATTCTCCCCATTTGCTTCAATTTCCTCCTCATCCGAGCTGGAGGAGTCTGTATCCACCATGGGGGGAGGTAAACAAGAGTTCCAACTCTTGGATTTGGATTTGCGATTCGAAGTCTTCTTTTTGCCGAGAAACTGGGTGCATGCATTCTGTAAGTGTCCCGTTTGATGACAGTGGCGGCACTGGAAGGCTGTATTTTCGTAATCCAAGGTTTGGGTCCAATGGAAGTCCCCAAAATTGAGGTTGATCTGATCTGGAAATCCTTTAATTATATCTATTTCTACACACAATCTACCATAGGTGTAGATTCCTTTCTCCCTTCTCAAGGTATCTGTAGCAAGATAATGTCCCAAGGTATCTCCAATGGCTAAGAAAACAGAGAAATGCCATAGATGTGCTGGAAGGTTTGGGAGCCTGACCCAGATAGGAAGCTTGGTGATTACAACTGTAGAGGGGTTGATGTGTGGAAACCATGGGGTGAGGAAGAGTCCAGCCGAACCCCAGAACCAAGGGCCTCCTGTTAAGGCTTTCTGGTAATCTTCATTTGAATCAAATGCCACAATGAAAAAGCCTGTTGAGCATAAGTAGATCTGACTTTTATGGGTCCATTTGGTGTGGATCCATTGGTATGAATCCGCTGTGTGTGGCAACAGACCATTAAATCTGCATATGATTTCGGTTTCTGCAAATTTCTGGTGAAGATCAGCAACCACAGGATGAGAGAGTTCGATAGAGGGAACTTCCTGAAGTTTATCAACTAGGAATGGCCTGGGAGCCATAGCTAGTTGAGCTGCCTTCGAAGAGGGATATGGTTGGGCTACGTCTTTATGGGCTGCATCTTTATAAGAGAACGGTGGGGCAGAGGATGTCTGCCCAAAGGACCCTCTTCTCAAACGAAAGGTAAGAACAATAGTAGCATCCCTTTGAATACTGTAAAAGGAAAGGGGGAGAGATACCTCTAGTTGCTTACCTTTAAACAACAACCTTTGGTAAGAGGTGGGGATCCCCAACCAGATTTCAAGTTTGTATAAAATATCCTACATAAATTCTGTATTGTGCACCCACTGTAGCAGTGTCTTTCCGGAGAGGAAAATTATTTGGATCTGAAATGTTGTTTCTCCTTCTAGCAGTATTGGCTGGTCCACGAAACAGATCTACTTCTGAAAAGTAGTAGAGGATGGGTCTGAAGACTCATTTGCGTGGATCCTAGGTTCTGAAGCATCCCTTGGTTGGCAGCTATCCCCTATTTTGCTGTGGATGATGGTATTCAGGGACACAGCTATTGTCGAGGCCGCCAAGATACCTGATTCGATGTCTTTGTGTCGTCTAGTGTTGGAGACTACTCCTGTGCCAAATCGCCGATAGAGGGAGACATTGGCAGGATCGCTTGTCCCTGCAGCAAGATCTGCATCGATACAAGTGAGATTAAACCCTTGATTTGCAACCTGGGAAAACCTTTTTGCTGAATGGGAGATCCGTAGCTGCACTCTGTGTATTTTCGGAGAGGAAAGGTCACAGAGGCTTGCGGCATTGAATCACTCAGTGAATTCACGCATTACCATGGTGACAGCAGTGGCATCGCCCCATAGGGCCAAGGGAGCGAAGGCGTCGGCTGAAGCCATTAGTTTTTTTTGCAGAGCTATATCTTAAATAAAATTCATAGGCTCTTCTTTTGATAGTTTCTCATCTATATTATTTGTCGTTCCAATAACATTCTTATCATGAGGTCTTGGAACTAATTCCCAAGTGTGATTCTTTTCAATCTGATCAAGTTCTTCATTCATGTCTTGAATCCAACATTCATATTTTCTAGCTTGATTTATATTCTTTGGTTCAATAGTGGATAGAAATGCCACATAGCTAAGAGATCCTACAAGAGTTCTTCTTGTTTGGACACCTGATCCCTTTTCTCCCAATATTTGAGATTCTGAATGATTCTTTTGAACATACCTGGATGGAGCTTTTTCAGATAGATCATCTTCTGTTGCTTCATAGGGTTTCCCTTCCATGTTGATGCTATTTGATGTAGGAGGATATGCACCATCATCATCTAAGATCTTCATTTGTTGTTGGTATTTCCCTTTTAGGAGTTGAGAGAGACTCATTAATGACAACATCAATGCATTCAACAATCTTTCAAAGTATTTTATTCTAACATTTATATGCTTTTATTCTAGAGGAATAGCCAAGGAATATTCCTTCATCTGCTCTAGGCTCAAACTTACCAAGTTTTTCATCATTGTTCTTGATAAAACATTTGCTTCCAAAAACTCTAAAATGCTTTACAGTTGGAAGATTACCATACCAAAGCTCATAAGGAGTTTTATCACTATTCACATGAACATGAGCCTTTTTAAGATTATTATTGTGGTATGTGCTGCTTCTCCCCAAAAGGTATCAGGTGTTCCAGAATCATCAAGCATAGCACAAGCCATTTGTTGAACCGTTCTATTCATTATTTCTACCACACCAGTTTGTTGTGGGGTTACAGCTACAGAAAATTGTCTTTTTATGCCATGTTGTTCACAAAAATAAAATATTCATCTGATATATAATCCCCTCCTCGGTCAGATCTAAAATTTTTTATTTTTAGATCTAATTCATTTTCATCCAGGGCTTTAAATGTCTCAAAATTTTCAAGTGCTTCATATTTGTGTTTTATTAACCCAATCCAACACATTCTAGAGAAGTCATCAATAAATATAATATAGTATTTTTCTCCATGAGGTGACTTTTTCCTCATAGGTCCACATATGTCAGTATGTGTGATTTCAAGAGGCTTACTTGCTGATCCTTCTTTGGAATTGAATTGTACTCTGGTTTTCTTACCGAATTGGCAAGATTTGCATATGGTACATTCAGGTATAGTGATGCTGGGAAGATCATGAACCACGTTGAGTCTACTTGATTTATTGATTTGAGAGAAACTCAAATGCCCTAATATTTTGTGCCATAACCAATTTTCTGAAGATTTACCCAAGTAACATTGTTCTTTGCAACCTTTCAATACATACATATTTCTTGGTGTTCTAGTTCCTTTTATTATTGTTTTTCCTGTGTCAAGTTCACGTACCACACATTCTTTGGATCTAAAAACAACTTCATTTCCTCGATGACACATTTGACTTAAACGAAACAGGTTATGTTTTAATCCATCCACAGACATAACATTGTTAGCTTTTACCTTTTATTTTAGAAAAACAGAACCTTTTCCTTTAATGACAGCAGGAGTATCATTTCCAAAGGTGACATTCTTTTCCTTTTCTATAGCATTATATGAAAGACGTTTATTTTTATCACCTGTCATGTGTTTTGAACATACACTATCAATGTACCATCAATTTTCTTCCCCTTCTGCAAATAAGGCTATGCCACAATTCGAAGGTACATGCTCTTTTGGTTGAATTTTGCTCCTGCATTTAGATTCTCCATGACCAAAGTTGTTGCAATAAGCACATTCAATTTCATTTTGAAGAGGAGAAAATTTGTTATAAGTATTCTTCTTTATTCCAATCTAATTTCTTTGCTTTCTTGCTTCTCTGGTCATGATGGTTTTATATGCAACACATTGAACAATTTTATGACCAAAATTATGACATGAGAAACATTTCCCAATAAAGAATAAATTTCTGCGATCATGAAACCTTCTATTTTTGTTTACCTGCTGATTGGTAATTCTCTGATTGATATTTATGCTATTTTTCTTTGTAATGAAGTTGTGATTGTTCTTCTATTTGTGTTTACCTGTGAAGTTTCTTTGTTCTATTGCTGAGTGAGGGAATGTTGTAGGCTGGCTTTAGCTGCATTTAGATAGCTTGGTGCTTAAGACTGAGAGGATTCTCCGATATATCCAAGACCTATCTTTACAAAAGGAGAGCATTGAACCTTGATAATTTTATCTAAGGTTTCAGTTCCTTAAGAAAATCTAAGATTTAAAGTTTTATCTTTCTCAATTTCCTTTCTTAGACTTACTATTTCACATTCTAATTTCTCATTGCGCTTCTCCTTTTTTGTAAGCTAATTATTTAGAGTATCTATGGAAATTTTGTTTTCTTCCAAACATATTTTGAGTTGATTAATTTCTTCAAGAAAATAATTTTCTTCTAGAGCACCCATAAAGGTATATTTAGCCTCACTAGAGTCTTTTTCAAAAGCCATGAGTAGTCTAACATCTTTATCAGATTCTCCTTCTTCACTATTTGATAGCCCATCACTATCTTCATGAGTATAATAACTTTTTCTATTGATAGAGTGATTCTTATTTCCTTTTTCCACTTCCTTTCCTTTTTCATGTTTTTCTTTATGGTGACACTTAGAAGCATAATGACCAACTCTTTCACAAGCAAATAATTTAAAAGGAAGCTTACCTCTGAACCTTCCAGTGCCAAGTTGTAGATTCTTTACAAAATTTATCTCTTCTTATTCTGAAACATACCCTGATCCTTCTTGTTCTTCTAATTCTTTTCCTTTTGCAGCAGCTCTAAAGACAACTTCCTTGACTTCAGATGTACCTCCTTTTCTCATTTCACAAGCAGTCAAAATACCATGAAGTTGAACAATAGTAACAGTTTGTAGATCCTGCTTCTCTTTAATAACAGACACTTTTGACTCGAATTTGGGAGTTAAAGATCTTAAAACCTTTTCTACCAGAGTAGTGTCATTTATTGTTTCACCCAGATTTCTCATAGGATTTACAATATCATGTAGACGTAAAAAGAAACTGGCAATGCTTTCCTCATTATTCCTAAGATTTTCATATTGAACTCTGAGAGTTTGGAGTTTATCACTTTTTACCTTGGTATCACCTTCATAGCTTAGAATGATTTTGTCCCATATCTCCTTTGCTATATTCAACTGCATGACTTTTACGAATTCTAATTCAATCAGACTTCCCAATAATTTATTGACTGCCTTTGCATTGGTTTCATATTTATTTCTTTCTCCTGCATCTCTTGGAACTGATGCTGAATATTGATAACCTCCTTCAACTATAGCCCATACGTCTGCTCCAAGAGACTGAAGATAGGATCTTGTCCTTGTCTTCCAGATGATTAAATTTTTTCCGTTGAAGAGAGGAGGCCTGATAGATGTTGTCCCATCCTGATTACTCATCTTAGCTGATATTCCTTCTAGCGATTAAGCTTCTTTAGAAGGACCTACTCTGATACCAATTGTTGGGAAAAATACTGAGCGGGGGGGTGAATCAGTATTTAGAGCTTACTAAAAATATTTTAACTTTTTCTTTACAAAATTCCATATGCAGTTTCGATGAACCCAAATTTCTTATACATGCGCATATAATAAAAGAAACTAGCGTATACTAATATAATTTTGTATATTAGAGGAAATTTTCAGGAACAATATTTAAGTCAGTTTACCAGTCATGCATCTATTAGATAATCAGTAATTATGTGCATTAATATTAGTATAAACCATCACACAAGAGAATCACACATGAACACCAATATTTAAGGTGGAAACCCAATTCAGGAGAAAACCATTGTTGTTGTCATCTATGTCTTCAATATTTACTATATGGAAAATTGTTTACGATATTGTACTGATGCAGACTCATATCAGTATGCAGGCATCTAATTGTAGAAGGCTACAACCTTCTCTCATTTTCTAGCTGCTACTGGAAGGGATCTACAACCCCCTAATCTTGTTTACCAGCCACTACTGGAAGGGAGCTTCAATTCACTGATCAGAACACCAGTTTATACTGGCAGGAAGCTTCTACTTCCATACTAAAGGCTTCAACCCTTAGAACCACTATAGACCATGTTTCATCAATTTTCATACTGGATCAAACAATATCAACACAACTCTTCATAAACATCAATAATCATAAACCTTACCCAATACTTCAATCAGAACAATGAGACCATTGTAACCAAAACTTTAGAAATAACCCAAACTTCAAATCAATATGCAGATACAAACTCAACCCTGAACATTCATCAAATTAAAATGCATACGCTACTTCGCTTCATTGAATCTGCATGTATACATGCTTTCCTTCACACCAACCTACGTATAGCTCTGTGAATACTATTTTTTAGAATGTAATCAGTCACAGATCCAGAGAGGCTTTCAGTCAAATACCTTTAGAAATGCAGAACCCTTCATTAGTTAGTCACCATCAACCATGTTTATTCTCTCATTGATCAGATTTGTACATAATCAACTTATCAACATATACAGTATTCAGACAACCCAGATCTACAAGAAGACTTCATTGACAGACATCAGAAAAATAGCAGGAATAATAGAAAAACCTCTGCAATAAGCTTCAGAAAACCCTAACTTCCATACACGCCTTTTCTGAAGAAAACCTGTGTATATACATGCTTTTACTGAGATGAAATACCGTATAGATATGTAAATATAAAATTTTCATAATGAACCAGATCCATCAAACTTACCCAGATTTCTTTACTTGACTTCAACAAACTTGCACCAGGTCATAGATCTAATCATCTATTCAATGGATCCGACAAGATCATAGTCATTTCAGATTTAGAGATCCTAAACCATCATTGTATCCATAGGTGCATCATAGATTCAGATTTTCCAATTAAAATAGAGTTCATCCCATGCAGATATACCTCAGAGAAATTTATTCAGTAATAGCCCTTACTCATGCACCCTTTTGCACTATGATCTTCTTCTCCTTATATAGATTTAGCCTTTACAAATACCATGAGTCAAAACCACACAAATTCTAATGGTATTCTTGGATGGAATAAAATGGACAATACATCACTCAAATTGTGGGCTAATACCATGGTAATTCCTCTTGGTATCATAATTTTAGAGCGCAAAATGCATACGCAACTTGGATCATTCGTATCCGCGTGTATACGCAAATTTTCTTCATAAAAACTATGTATTTACTAATTATGAATGCATACGCGGGTTTCCTTCATAAAATTAGTGTATACATTGCATCCATACACAGGTTTCCTTCATCAAACCTGTTTATACATTGAGAAATATTTCCTGTTTCATTTCTCTGGCACTTACTAGAATTCCTTTCTCTGTCACATCTGAACTAACCTATAGAAACATCATTTTTACATCTTTAGCACATAGGTTTCTTATCATAGGCAACTCATAAAGTAGGTTTCCATTAATGACAACTTCGTCAAGTAGGTTTCCATCAAGGACAACAATCATATTACAACATATTGCCAACAACTTTCACAAACTAGTGGAAATAAAAAATGCTTGCAACTGGAAAGTTTTTGAACCAGTCCCTAGCTTCACCTTGCAATTATAGAGAAAATGTATTGATACTAACATAATATTCATCAATCTCAAAAATATCGAGAAAATTTCCAAAACCTTGAATGTGTTTCTCAGCAGTGATTTTACCATATTATCCGTCAAACATAGGAAGATATTTGTAATAGTTTTCAAGGAAATCATGCAGTATAGGAGGTAATATGAGTGGCTTGTATCTATCTGGAATTTTTCAAGGTATAGGAGTATTTACATAAGCTATTAGATTATTCTTGATCACTCGAGGCTCATCAAGTGGAAGATGATCATCATAAGATTCATAAGAAGGCTCTTGGCCGAGATCAAAGGTGTAGGGATAATTTGAATCCACAATTTTCAGAGGGAAAGAATCAAATGCATATCTAGAATCTTTTCTCAAATATATTATACTTTGAAAAAAATTATTGACATTCTTGGGAAAAAAGAAAAAATAATTCAGAACAAAGAACATGATGTCTTGGATGAAATTCCAAGTTGAATACCTGATATTCCCATGTTGTACTTTCATGTTTCTATTGGAAATGTTAATCCTTCAGTGGGGTCTTAGATTTGATTTTTAAATGAATTTGGAGTCACCGGGTGAATGATTTCATCCTTTGTGTGTCTGATCACTGTTCACCATCACCAACCAGATCTGATCCTTGTCGGTATTTCCTAGGGAATATTTGTCAACTCGTTCCCCGGCAATGGTGCCAAGATGTTAGCAGTCCACCAGATCTCCGAAGGTTGAGAATGAGACAGGAAAAGGTGACCACCGACCACTTTGACCTAGTAGCTATCTCTACTAGGCTAAGAGGGCTCTCTTAATGAAATTCACTACCAAGTTGGCTGGATCATGCATATTTTAGGCTAGGTATAGTAGGCTCTAGGGTTTGGTTTATTTTGTTTTTGTGTTGGATGAAATTGGACCTTTAGAAGCTAGGATTGAAACTCTTTTAGGGTTACAAGATAAAAAATTGCAGGGGAAGGAAGCGGCAAGGTAGGCAAGCTCAAATGAAAAAATAGGTTGTATGATTATGGTGTAGGATGAAAATAAGATCAGGAACACACATATAAATATGAATTCATTCCCTAAGAATATATTAAACACACATCATCATCTCATCAAAACAGGCATGCATTACTCATGAATCCTGCTTAAAGAACTGTAAAGACAATGAGCGAAAGAAATAGATATGTAATGGAAAGAGAAATATTTAAGTGGAGTGACTTACTGAAGAGAAACATAGCTTACAAGCTCACCACATGAATCCATAAATTTAAACTACAAATTCTCTCTGTATTCACTATATTACTTGATAAAATATAATAAACTAGTTTAATGTCCAATGTTCCAACCCTTGAAAATGGTTACAAAAGGCCTCATATAACTAGTGAGGTCAAAATTCTCCCTTGGAGGTCGAATTTTCAAGCAAGAGATTCAAATACATGCATCTATCTGAAGTCAGCTACACCCTAGGGAGGTCACACAAAAAATTCCTCCTTTCCCTAACCACTAGAGACATATCCTCAAAGCAATAACTGGAGGATAAGACACCTATTGAACACCATGTTTACCATTTACATTTACATTTTTACTTTTTTATTCCTCCACATTCACCTTTTGAATTTTACAAAAGTCAAACTAGGATTTATCAAAAATTACACAGTGAAAATTTAAATAAGATATTGGAAAAATGGAAAAATTGCAATGCCCTATTGGAGGCCATTTTTAGGCACCTTCCTGATGTCAAAATTGAAACTTGAGAGAATGCTAAACTAGCCCTGTCTGTCTAGTTCACATAACATCTCTAATGTTTTAAAATGACCCATGGGAAGGCCTTCAAAAACTCATTATCCCAAGACTGGTCAAAAAGTGTAGCGTGGCCCCAAAAAACAAAGCAGAAAGGTGTTTTTAGGTGGTTTTTGACCATTTTCTCCCTGTAAAAGCTGATGATTTGGGCTGCCAGGTGTCCAAATTTTGTGTAGGGATAATAAGCTATCCAATCATGTAGAGTATGTGTCATTTTTATCTCTCCATAAAAAGTGTAGTGTGGCCCACGCTATGCTTTTTGCAAGGTGACTATGCCAAAAATTGCCAAGCTTATGGGTTTTTTTTTAAAATAGGCCTGAAATATGGAGAAATATCTCACTAAACATAAGGTTTTTGGAACAAATAAGAGAGGTTTGTGTTATTTGGAATGTTAGGAAAAACACCCTCCTTTAGTTTCAAAAAATCCATCCTTTTTTTGCCACAATATGTTTTGCAAAAATATGACTAAACAAGACATTTCTGGAAAAAGTGCCTTCAAAGATTTTTTCAAAATTCCTAAATTTCCTCCAAATTTCCTCAAAATTGCTCTAGATATGCCAAGTAATGTGTGTTATTATATCATGGATGCATCAACAAGTAGGTCCAACTTACCCTTCTCCTTTTCACTAATTAGGTTTTCCTTTGTACTGTGATTTCAAGTAGGGTTTGTACTTCTCAAGGTCTAGGTTCATGCTTTTGAAACAATAATCACCATAGTTTGGTATCCTTGTAGCATGATATATAGTATCTGCTGAGAATGTGAAATCAACCCCTGCAATGATCGCCTTTTCTTGAGGTTGGTGACAAACAATATGGTCAATTCAGGATGTTGCACTTTTTGGACCAACTCACAAAAATCAAAACACCCAACATGCTAAAAACACTTGACTGCAAGTGGTGATGACAACAGCTCCTAAGTATCTGATGGTTCATATCTTGACATTTTCCCACCCTTGTTACATAGTGGACTATTATAGAAAACCCTAGGGGAAAACAGGGGAAGGGGAAAAAGGAATGCGATAATGGGGTTAGGAAGTAGGGATGAATGTAGGAAACATTTAGGAGGTGAGGAGGAATGTTAGGGACGTTTGGGAAGTGGAGAGAGGTGAAAAGGATAAGGGAATAGGTCTAGGGAATTTTTACACATGCCTATACTCTTGGCTGCCCAAAAAACACAACGAGTAGGGCTAGGGTTTGGGGATAGGTTTTAGGGAATTAAATGAGAGGGACTTAGGGTTTGAAAACTGGAAAAATATGCTTTTCAGGAAATCACAGCTTATGAATAAATTGGCAATTTTTCTACCATATGAATAAAAAAACTGAGTGAAAGAGGGTGTGGAGTGCTTCAACTTACATGTTTCACCCTTGTGAAAGCTTGTACTGAGCTTGGAGACCTTCTCCAACTCTTCAGAAGAATTTTAAGACAAAGTATAGCACCTCTGCAAAAAGCACAACATCCAGAGGAAAAGCACAACATGAGAAGGAAAAGTGCAGCACCAGAAGGAAAAACATAGTGCTAGAAGGAAAAGCGCAACGACTGGAGGAGAAAATCGATTTTTGAAAATGTATGGCCCTAAACTTGTTAGGAAATGATAAATGATGAATGAGAGCTCAATTCTAGGATGAAAATAGAGTGCAAATGATTTTCATTTTTTGCTTTTTGGCCTTTTTATAAACATGAAATAACTATATTTGATTGATTATGGCCCCCACACGTCTTTTTCAAGCATGAATTTTATTCTTTTGAACTTTGTAAACTTTGTCATTTGTAACCTTGAAACTTTTGTGGCTTATTTGGAACAACGAATTATTTTTGAAACCTTGAACTATATATTTTAAGAACATGAAGTACTTATTACATATAGAAACATAAAATTACATTTTTGAAATCAAAATTTATTGAAGAAACTTTCCTATTACCACTCCTCCAATTGCCGGATTTTATGCATGAAATGAGAGTTTTGGTGACCTTGAAACCCTAATGACCTAATGGAGACACTGAACTAAATAAAATCATGGTGATGATGAAAATCTCTGAATGATGATACACTCAGCTGAGTGAAGACATGGACCAACAATTAAAAATTTTGGAAGGAGTGGAAAATAGTCCTAAACCTAATACCCAATGACCAATTTTTTGCTTGAATACATAATGAAATGAAAACATTTTGACTATGACACCCTAACAAGACATGATAAGAGCCCATTTGATCACTGGTGATAGGATGTACAGACTGACACTAACATTGGCTCCAGTTGGGGATGGCAGCTCCTTAGAGTTGTCAAGAACACCGTGGACCAAGTAGCCTTACCATTGGGCATGGATTCAAAAACAAAATTCGAGACTCGATATTGCTAACTAACTGATAAACTGAACTATAGACTAAATGAAAATTGTACCGAAAGATAATATTTAAAACAAATGCTGAGAATTCAACTTATTCATCTCACCTACTCTAATTTATCCATACATCACCTGATCAAGTGAAATGGAGCAACCAATGCAACCATGTAATCATATTTTCCGCTAGTTGAATTCTCCGCAAGAGCTTGCACATGAGAAAGAAGGGAAAACTACTGAAATTCAAATCCCATGAAAAATTGTCAACAAATTGAATCTTAATGAAATTGCAAAGCATGAGCCCACTAGTTGACCTCAAGAATGCTACAAAAAGATCTTCATAGGAACACATATTAATTTCCAACCCATCTAATACATGAATGCTCCACTCTAGGTAGTATTCATACCTTGATTTTAAAAATTTCCCAATATCCGTGCTTTCTTGAAGTTTCAACTCAAAAAAATCATGAAAAAGCTGCAAGATTTATTGAGACCTTTGTGATAAATGTGATGAGACAACAGATGGACAAGACATTAAAACTATATGCCAAACTAAATCATTATCAAATTTATCTTCAAACTGATAGCCAGCCAAAGAATGAGAAATTTGGACACAAATATCATTTATATAATTTCCTACCTGATCAGTGAAAATATGACAAATGTTTTGTGACCCGTTGTGGATCATTTCAGATAAAAATACATGATCTGGTATAAACTCTTCATGTTCCAAACTTTCTTGAAGTAGGTAGAAAAAACAAAAACTAGGCCACTCCAAGTGTCCACTAAACATGTGGTTCATATCCATAAGCACAAGAGAACTCACATCCCTTGATGACTGTAGCAAGTTGAAAAAAGGATCTTGAAACTCGTGAATGACTAATTTTTCTCGATGATCAACAAAAAAACAATAATTGTCTTCATTACTCTCTTGATATGACTGAAATTGTTTGTATGATCTTTGTAATGGGACTCCTATTGATCAAGACAATGAATCCATCTACCAGATCAAATTTTTATCATCTCTACTTTGAAGATGATAGCCAACTAATGGAGAAGGACTTTGATAACAGATATCATCCAAAAAATCAACTATTGGATCATGGAGAACTTGAAAATACTGTTCCAACTTATCATACATTGGCTCCAATGAGATTATATGACTTTATATAGGCTTATGATTATTCATTTCAGAGATATTATCGAAATATCCCTTCAAAAATTGAAATGAGTCAAAACTTAATGGTAAAGAATCATCCTGCATCAATTCATAATATGTTTCAGGATCTGAGTTTTCATCTATGATTTGAAAATCAATGTAACTTATTCGTTGGGATTCTGGAGTGAAAGAAGTGTGCATATCATCGACGACCTCCTCAACCAATTCATGAGAAGGATGGCCATTTATACTACTGACAACTCGCTTATCTGCTTGCTTACTGTTTTCTCTTATTTTAAAAAATGAGGAGAAACACAAGGGTAAGGAGTCCTAGTCAAGAAGTTCATTGTGTTCTTCATGCTCAATATCCAAACTGAAATATTGTTTATTTCTATTCTTGTGAGATTTCTCTCTCAAAAATTGAAATGAAGCAAAAATCAAAGGTAAATTGCTTTCACTTACTTTTAAATTTTCTACATTCTCTTCATCGCTGTCATGATTGATATGTATAGGCTGACTATTGTATTTGAGCAGTTTTAATTGAACTTCTCCTTCCCAAAAACATGTCGATGATTTATTTAAAGAGTTAGCCTCAATTTCGACAACATAATCATCATCATACTGATCATACTTGGGTAAATCATCAATATAATTATTGTCATCGAACATACACATTAGATCAGAAGATCTCTTCTCTTCCATTTTATCTACAAATCTATTTTCATGATTGTCCATAAATGAATACAAACAACAATCATTTTTTGATCTATGCTAATTGGGATTAGGAGGAAAATGTTTAGGGCCAACAACGTATTCTTCTCCAATAACTGGGACATGGTGTTTTTGAAAAAAAAAATCATCTCTCATGGTGATCTTTTTCATTACTTCTTCCATGGTACTTACCAAAATGTCGAGATTTACTTCTAAATATGTCAGGTATTCATTTTCTATGTTCTCCCTTTCTTCTACCTTCAACTTTAACATTTTGACTAGCAAATTAGCTTCCACATTTATTGCATTGTCCTGCATTTTTTTTAGCATTGTAGCGTTCCTTTCCCCCAATTGAAATTCCATTTTGGATAAAAGGCATCCTGGTAGCGTACGAGAGTTGAACTAGGAGGAGTTTTTATATTAGCATGGATTGCATGGTATACTTGATTAAACCTAGATGAAAAGTGTTGCACTGTTTCTCCTGGCCGTCTTTTCAAATGGATATATTCTTCTAAAATCAGAAAAGGATTCCTCTTGATCACCCATTGATCAAGGAATACTTTCACATACTAATGGAAATAAAACATTCTTGCAACTGGAAATTTTTTGAACCATTCTTTGGCTTCGCCTTGCAAAGATAGAGAAAATATCCTGATACTAACATCATCTTCATCAACCTCAAAATGATTGAGAAAAATTCCAAATTCCTGAATGTGTTTCTCAGTAGTGATGTTACCATATTCTCTGTCAAACCTGGGAAGATATTTGTAATAGTTTTTATGGAAATCATGAAGTATAGGAGGTAAGATGAGTGGCTTGTATCTATATGGACTTTTACAAGGTATAGGAGTATGTATAGAAGCTGTAGTATTAGTCTTGATAACTTGAGGCTCATCAAGCGGAAGATGATCATCATAAGATTCAGAAGTAGGTTCTTGACCAAGATAAAATGCGTAAGGAGAATTTGAATTGACAATTTTTAGAGGGAATGAATCAAATACAGATCTGGGATATTTTCTCAAATACAATATACTTTGAAAAAACTTCTTGACATTCTCGAGAAAAGAGAAAAAAATTTCAAGACAAAGAACATGTTTTCTTGGATGAAAGTCCAAGTTGAATACCTGATCTTCCCATGTTGTCTTTGTATGCTTTTGTTGGAAATTTTCCTCCTCCAGTGGAGTCTTAGATTTGATGTTGAAATGAATTTGGAGTCACTAGGTGAATGATTTCAGCCTTTCTGTGTCTACTCACTATTCACCATCAACAATCAGATCTAATCCTTGTCATTCTTTCCTAGGGAAGATCTTTCAACTTGTTCCCCAGCAACAATGCCAAGATGTTAGCACTCCACTGAATCTTCAAAGGATAAGAAGGAGACCAAAAAAGGTAACCACAAACCAATTTGAAATATTAGATAGCCCTACTAGGCTGAGAGGGCTCTCTCAATGAAATTCACAGCCAAATTGGCTGGATCATGGATATTTTAGGCTAGGTATAGTATCTCCAGGGTTTAGTTGATTTGGATTTTTGTTCTGGATGAAATTGGACCTTTCGAAACTAGGCTTGAAACTCTTTTAGGGTTACAAGAGAAAAAATTGCAAGGAATGAACAGGTAAGGAAGGAAAGCTCAAATGACCAAATAGGATGTATGATTATGGTGTAGGATGAAAATAAATACTAGGAACAAGCATATAAATATGAATTCATTCCTTAAGAATAAATTAAACACAACATCATCATCTCATCAAAACAAGGCATGCATTACTCATGAATCATGCATAAAGAATTGTAAATATAATGAGTGAAAGCAATAGATATGTAACAAAAATAGAAATTTTTCAATGGAGTGACTTACTGAAGAGAAACAGAGCCATAAAATATCACCACATGAATCCCTAAATTTAAACTGCAACTTTTATCTGTATTCACTGTATTACTTGATCAAAATAAAATACACTAGTTCAATGTACAAGATTCCAACCCTTGGAAATTATTACAAAAGTCCTATTATAGCTATTGAGGTTGAAATCCTCCCTTGGAGTTCAAATTTTCCAGCAAGAAAGTCAAATACATGCATCTATCTGAAGTCATCTACACCCTAGGGAGGTTGCGCAACAAATTCCTCCTTTTCCTAACCACTCGAGACATATCGTCAAAGAAATAAATGGAGGATAAGGCACCTATTCAACTCCATTTTTACCATTTACATTTAATTTTTTACTTTTACATTCATCCACATTCACCTTTTTACTTTTACAAAAGTCAAACTATGAATTGTCAAAAATTATACATTGAAAATTTAATTAAAATATTAGAAAACTGGAAAAAGCACAACGCCATGTTGAAGGCCATTTTTAAGCACATTCCTAAAGTCAAAATTGAAATATGAGAAAATGGTAAACTAGCCCTATCTGTCTAGTTTCCATAACATCTTGAATTTTTTAAAGTGCCCCATGTTAAGGCCTTAAAAAAATCATTCTCCCAAGACTGGTCGAAAAGCATAGCGTGGCCTCAAAAAACAAGGTATAAAGGTATTTCTTAGGTGGTTTTTGACCATTGTCTCCCTGTAAAAGATGATGAGTTGGGCTGACATGTGTCCAAAGTTGATGTAGGGATCATAAAATATCCAACCACGTATATTATGTGTCATTTGGAGCTCTCCAGAAAAAGTGTAGCGTGGCCCACGCTACGCTTTTTCCAAGGTGACTGTGCCAAAAACTGCCAAATTTCTGGGTTTTCTGGAACAATAGGCATCAAATATTGAGTGATATCTCACTAAACATAAGTTTTTTCAAAAATTGTAGAGAGGTTTTTGTTCTTTGGAATATTAGAAACAAAAATCTCCTTGAGTTTCCCACAATTCATCTTTTTGTGGCCATAATATGTTCTACGAAAAGATGACTAAACAAGACATTTCTAGAAAATTTGCCTTCAAATTTTTTTTCAAATTTCCCATCAATTTTTTTTTCAAATTTCCCAAATTTTCTCGAAATTTTCTCAAAATTTCTCTAGAGATGCAAAATAAGGTGTGTTATTCTATCATGGATGTTTCAACAAGTAGGTCCAACTTACCCTTCTCCTTTTGACTAATTAGGTTTTCCTTCCTACTGTGATTTCAAGAAGGGTTTCTATTGCTAAAGGTCTAGGTTCATGCCTTTGAACCAATACTCACCATGGTTTGGTTCCCTGTAGGATGATATATGGTATCTGTTAGCCACCTATAAATTTTTGACAAAGCAAACAAGTGGCTAAAATATTTTTTGAGCCTTCAAGAAATACATTCCTTTGAAAACATATCATTCTTGAAGCCTCCATGTGTCTTTGCCTTTGAACAATTTTCACTGTTGTTTCCATTAAAAAAGCCTCACTATTTGTGAAAGAAAATGCTCAAAAAGGCCTCCATCTGCCCTATATCAATCCTCATAAGCCTCTATCTTCATCACCCTCTTCCGCTTCAAAATTTCCTTCATTAACCCTCTAAATCTCCCCAAAACCCCTTTAAACCTTATATCTCCCTTTATCTGGTTTAAAACACCCCTTTTCCCCTTTACCAAAAGCCAAAAATCCCATGAAAAACAGTCATTTTGGCTTAAAAAATACTTTTTTACATTATAGGCTTAAGCCCCCTTCGGCTAAGCCCCTAACCACTTCCCCACATATGACCTGCGCCCAGGACCAGACACTAAAGCCCTGGGCACTTACGCAATCGGAGCCTTGGTTTAACCCTTTTCCCTTTGTTAATTGAAATTTCCTGATGCGATGGTATTTTGTTCTATTCGACCGCGGGCTCAATCTAAGCCGTTGATCTTTTAAGATCTGATGGTCAGCGCTAATTCCGTTGTGCGCCCATCACCTCTCTCCTTTCACCCCTCCGATTGAATGTGGACCGTCGATTTGGTTCCAGATCAGACGGCTGGCGCACAATCGCGTCACGCAGACCCAAGCGTCCCCACTTTCTGTCTTCTCCAATTGGCGATCTCCGATCCAATTGTGACCATCGATAGCACTTTGATCCGATGGCCTAGCGCTAATCGCACTATCAAACATTGGAGTTTTGGACCCTACCTTTCTCCGATACAATTAGATCACAACCGTCCATCCTGTTTGATCCAACGACCCTCATTTCTCCTTCCCATCCATTTAATCCTTTTGCTTCCACCTGCTCTTTAAATCTGGACCGTCTATCATATAGATCCTATGGCCACAATCTAACCCGATGGCCCAAATCATCTCCACTCTTACCTTCGATCATGATTGTCCATCCACTTAATCCAATGGTCCGCAGTGAACCTGATGCCACACTTCTACCCATGCATCTTTCCATATCGCATCGTAACCTCAACCGTCATATCTCATCACACCAGATCCAACGGTCAACATGCATATCACATTTTTTCTTCGTCCGGGCTTTAACATTTCTAAATAACACGATGTAAGCGGTTTTATTTTTCCACGTGTTACGCAGCGACATATATCGCATTTTTTGGGAAAAAATTCAAATTGACCTTTGAGCCGCGTGACACTGGAAGTTTTCCCACTAAAACCACTTCGTCGTCCACCTGCTGGGTCCCACCATTAAAGGCCCCACTTTCATGCATTTTTCTCTATTTCCCTTTGTATTTTCCCAAATCTTAAAACCTTTATGTTTTACGCTAAAGGCCTTTTCCTCCACCTAACTCCTCTAAACAACTTCGTCAGCCAATCCTGACCGTTGATCACCGGTACCTTATCTAATCAGACGGCCCGGAACCATTTTCACACAAAACCTTCATTAGCTTCATTTCTTCCCATTCCACACGTTTTTCATCAGTTTTCCACTACATACACCATTTCTGCTACCATTCCCACAGGCCTCCACAGCAATCCTCCACCATCCCCCTGGATTTCTTTAACAGATTTATTGCATTGTGCGGGGTTTATAGAGCAATGAATTCATTCTGTTTCCACAGTCACAATCAATGTAAATGAGAGCATAGAAATGAACATTACATCAGCGGCTAAGTGTATCAGCAAAGACAAATTAAAGGATTAAAGAGCCTATTATTGAGAATTAATGCTATAATCGAGTGTTCAAAGGATAAAAGACACAAATAAGATCCATGAAGATTATTAAGAGGCCTAATAAGGCCTAAAGCGCACAAATAAGTCATATCAGTGTTACAGCATCAGCAGAACGCATTTTCTCCACGAAGGACATCTTCCTACAACATTCTCCATGCCTCCTCAAGCCCTTAAAGGTCATTTCACTAATAGAAGTTTCTAAAGTTGCCAGGACAATAGTTATTGAAGTATGGGAGACCTTGCAGACTTTCTATCCATGTTACTTATTTCAGAAGGCAATGCAGAGCACCATCAGTCAGAGTTCTTCAGAAGAACATGCCTGAAGTTATTAACAAAGACTTGTGGACCATGCTTCAGAGTACACACAGTTAATGAAGAGCCATTTTTCAGAATGGGCACTCGACCTTCTTCTCCTCTGTCATAATGCAGCAATTAAATTTACATCTACTACTACTGTCATTTATCCTCCTATAAGAACCCCTGAAGAACACGTTGTTGTTGTTTTTGTTGGTTAGAGGGATTCATCCGATTGTGGAACTATTTTTGGGGAAGTAGCTGAGTAATTTGTAATTTAGTAGGTTGGGAGGAGAAAGTTTGGATTGTAACAGCCATTAAGCTCAAAGTATGTGACTGGTTTTGCACATCAATTGAACAAGTAAATTTCATAGGATCCTGGTCTATATTACGGGTGATGTTTTCCTATTGCATTGTCTTATCTCATTTTAATCATACTGGTAATTATTCTATGATAAAAATTAGTAAATCGGGCTTAGGATAGACCCTGCATGGTACCCTAATGCTTTTCGGCTCTTCTTATCTTGGATATTTTCTGCTGATTGTGTATCTAGGTGCAAATTCTTGTAATTTAACCAGTCAAAGATGTTGGTTCAGCCCATGCTTACTGATGTTGGAATTTGGAGTTTGTTGCTTAGATGTTCTTGTTGGATTCAAGCTGGAAGAATTGGAATACCGGGGATTTAGAGTTAGCCCTGTCCACTGGGGTCCTTTACAAACAACTGGCCTTCTTAAGATCCCTTCGAGCTAGTATCAAAAGCATTGAAAGTTAAAATTCCTTATCTGATCTTAGGCCTAGTTCCGTGTTAAATATTGAATGTTTTCCTTGAGAGTATGCTGAAAGTAGGTCTGGAGTTAAATGACCTCTGATCTGATCTTAAGCTGCCCTTTGTGCTTCACTGAGAGTTTCTTTTGAGTATGTCGAAGTAGGATAGGTTAAAATTCCTTACATGATCTACAGACTGCACTTGGTTTTCTTTCTTTCCTTCACCTTCAGTCCTTAATGTTCCATTCCACCATCTATCTAAAAGATCCTATAGTATAGATGACTTTCCCTATGGAAGCCCTTGGTTAGTTTTTATGCAATTAATCCCCTTTCATGACTCCATAGCCCAATGGATTAACACTTTCTTGACCCATCTTCTTTTGCCGAAACATCCTGCTACTTTTCTCCCTTTCTTTCCATAACCTTCTCAGTTAATGATCTCCAAACAATCCAACCAACCAACCAAATCAACACCCCTGTGCTTCACACCTAGCCTAATACCTCATTTTTGAGCTTCAAAGATATATCATTCTTTTCCTTTTATAGAGAGATCCCTCTCTGGATCCAGGATGGCTAGATCCTAGGATCCCAAAGTGGTTTGATGTTGTTTAGTCTTTTGGTCTCGCCAATCTGGCCAAAACACTGGAACCCCAACATAATGGCGACTCCACTGGGGAATTGAGTGCATTTTACCTTAGACACCCTTAGGCACTCAAAAGACCCAAGATCTCTAGTTAGATTGGTATTTTAATGCTGATGGTGGACAACAGCCTATTTCAAACATTCACATTCATCCACCTGGCAACTCCACACACCATAACTCTCAAAGACCAAATGACTCCACTGGTAGAAGACCCTGAACTAGTTAAGAAGATACAGTGACGTTTGTGTACAAACATGGATCCAAGTATTGATTAAGAGACAAAGATAAATGATTTATAGGATAAATTATAAGACTGGTGAACAGATTTGGTGAAGTAGTAGTGAATATGTATGAAGTTATTTTAAATGCAAATGTTCAGCATCCCATGCTTCTTGACCTAGATGATGAGCAAGACATGTATGATGCTCAAGAATCTATAGAAGATGAAGAGGAAGGTGATCAAGAAATGCCTGATTGCCTACCTGTATCTTGCACTATGCTAATAAGAGATTATCATGACCAAATGGGAAAGGCTGATAGGGAATGCTGCTTTGAGGAAACAAGAGACCACATAGAAGATGCAGAATCTGATGTGGAATAAGAAACTACGCATGAGCCTTGTATTCTAATCGAATATCAGCATGATCATGAAGAGTTTTTTGAAGCAGAAAGAGATCGGGAAACATCAGAAAGTCCTTAGGGTTTCCCTGCCAGCACAAATGAGAATCTCGTAGAAGAGGCCGAAGAAAACATTCAACCTCCAAGTCCGTTAATACAAGAAACAGAGAGCTACTGCGCTTCTGCTCAAAGAAACATAAAAACTTCTTCCCTTTTGACAGAAGAAGAGATTGATCAGATATTAAACAAATAGTCTACTTCTGAAGTCTTTTATAGGACAAATACTCTTGCTTGTTCATCTATTGAGTTTGAGTAGTTTGAAAACAAGGAGCCTGATTTTGAAAAAGAAGAAGAAATAGAAAAAACCCCTACTCAAGAATACAGTGATCTTTTCACCAAATTTAGCTCACCATATCAGAATGCCTCAGAGCTACAAGAGGAAAAAGCTGCAGTATATGATGAGTCCTCCAGTTCAGAAGATGATGAAGATGAGGGAGATTATCTTTCTCAAGAGAGTCTTGTTCTTGATCCAGTGGAAGAAGAAACCAATAAGGAAACTCTTGAGCAAGTTGAATATACTGAACCTTCTTTTGAAAGGGATGAGGTAATCAAAGAGACCCCTTCTCAAGAATACATTAGTCTTCTCACAGAGCTTAGCCCGCCAGAACAACATGTCTCAGAGCTACCAGATCAAAATAACTCAGAGCTCCAAGAGGACAGCACTATAAAAAACAATGAGCCCTCTAGCTTAGAAAGCGATGAAGAAAAGGAAGAGATTCTTCCTCAAAGAAATATTTTTATTGATCCAGTGGAAGAAGAGGTTTTCCTGGTTGATGCTTATCTGCCAAATATTTCCAACCAGGAAAAGGATGAGTGTGATTACAGAGGTCACACTGTAGATGCAATGATTGAAACTGTCTAGGATATAGACAGCCTACCAGCCATGGGACGCCTTAAAGAAGAAAGTTTATACCATGTTCGTGATGATCCTATGGCAGAGTATATGGAGGCCCTGATTAGCTCAAGTTCTCAGGCATTGATCCTTTGCAAGAGCCACAAACATCAGGAATGATCACCACTGGTAGTGGCCTCAGTTTTGAAGACCCACATGCAGAGCACACTATGGTTATCTCTAACAAGTAGTCAGTGTTTCTATCCTTTTTTACTACTGCTTGACTGGCTGCACTAGCATTATTGTATCACCTAGAGCATCAGAGATTTCCAAGTAGAGTAGAGTAGGTAGGAATCTCAGTAAATCTTAAAACTGCAAGAAATTAGTTAGTTGTTTTAAATTTCTACAAAAGTTTAGTCCATGAGTAGTTTTGACTTTATGTCATGGGCCCACAGCAAATCAGACTGTCTAATCCTAGTTTGACTGTTTTTCAATTTCTGTTTTAGAATGTAGAGAAGAAAGCTACTAGACAATTTAATCCTAGCAGATATTAGTATAGGTAGAGAAGCTATGAGGCCAACTGTATAATCTGGTCTCATGGAGAAATAAGGGTAGAAGTAGAATAGGTTTATTTTCTTGTTTGTAAAAAATCGATGATGTAAAGGGTCTGCAAGTCCAAATGCACCCAGAAGAAAACATGTTAGGAAAATAGTGTGGGTAGGTAGTTGTTTGGGAGAATATTACTGTTGGTATGATGTATTCATGATTTGTGGAAGCTGATCCGAGAAAAGAAAAATATTTTTCAAGTACCAGGCATTTGGCCTAATCCCAAGATTATTTTCTAAATTCTTGACACCTTCAAGAAGATGCCATCCCCATGTGGAGCCACTGTTAGCCACCTATAAATTTTTGACAGAGCATATAGGTGAATAAAATGGTTTTTGAGCCTTCAATAAATAAATTTCCTCTAAAAACATATCATTCTTGAAGCCTCCATGTGTCTTTTCCTTTGAACAATTTTTACTGTTGTTTCCATTAAAAAAGCCTCGCTATTTGTGAAATAAAATGCTCAAAAAGGCCTCCATCTGCCCTATATCAATCCTCATAAGCCTTTGTCTTCATCACCCTCTTCCCCTTTCAAATTTCCTTCATTAACCCTTTAAATCTCCCCAAAACCCCTTTAAACCTTATATATCCCTTTATCTGGTTTAAAAAAACCCTTTTCCCCTCTACCGAAAGCCAAAAATCCCTTGAAAAATAGTCATTTTGGCCTAAAAAGTCTTTTTTTACATTACAGGCTTAAGCCCCCTTTGGCTAAGCCCCTAACCACTTCCCCACATATGACTCGTATCCAGGACCAAGCGCTAAAGCCCCGGGTGCATATCGCAATCAGAGCCTTGGTTTAACCCTTTTCCCTTTGTTAATTGAAATTTCTCGATGTGATGGTCTTTTGTTCTATTCGACCGTGGGCTCGATCTAAGACGTTGATCTTTTAAGATCTGACGGTCAGGGCTAATTCCATTGTGCACCTGTCACCTCTCTTTTTTCACCCCTCTAATTGAATGTGGACCATCGATCTGGTTCCAGATAAGACGACTGGCACGTAATCGCATCACATAGACCCAAGCGTCCCCACTTTCTATCTTCCTCAATTCGCAATGTCCGATCCAATCGTGATCATCGATAGCACTTTGATCTGAAGGCCTAGCGCTAATCGCAGTATCAAACATCGGAGTTGTGGCCCTTGCCTTTCTCCGATGCGATTATATCACAGCCGTCCATCCCGTTTGATCCAACAGACCTCCTTTCTCCCGCCCATTCATTTAATCCTTTTTCTTCTGCCTCCTGTTTAAATCTGGACCATCTATCATATAGATCCTACTGCCAAAATCTAACCCGATGGCCCAAATCATCTCCGCTCTTACCTTCAATCATGACTGTCCATCCACATAATCCAACGGTCCGCAGTGAACCCGATGGCCCACTTCTTCCCACACATCTTTCCAGATCGCGGTGTAACCTCAACTATCAGATCTCATCGCACCACATCCAACGGTCAACATGCATATCGTGTTTTTTCTTCGTCCGGGCTTTAACGTTTCTAAATCATGCAATGTAAGAGATTTTATTTTTCCACGTGTTGCAAAAATTCAAACCCAACTTTGAGTTGTGTGACACTGACGATTTTCCCACTAAAACCACTTCACCCTCCACTTGTCGGGTCCCACCATTAAAGGCCCCGCTTTCCTTCATTTTTCTCTGTTTCCCTTTGTATTTTCCCAAAGGTTAAAACCTTTGTTTTTTACACTAAAGGCATTTTCCTCCACCTAACTCCTCTAAAAAACTCCGTTAGCCAATCCTGACCGTTGATCACCAGTGTCTTATCTAATCGGATGGCCCAGACCCATTTTCACACCAAACCTTAATTAGCTCTATTTCTTCTCATTCCACATGTTTTTCATTAGTTTTCCACTACATACACCATTTCCACCACCGTTCCCATAGGCCTCCATAGAAATCCTCCACCATCCCCCTAGATTTCTTTAGCAGATTTATTGCATTGTGTAGGGTTTACAGAGCAATGAATTCGTTCTGTTTCCACAGTCACAGTCACTGTGACTGAGAGCGTAGAGATGACCATTACAGCAGCGACAAAGGGTATCAACAGAGACAAATTAAAGGATTAAAGAGCCTGTTATTGAGAATTAATGTTATAATCCAGTGTTCAAAGGATAAAAGACGCAGATAAGGGCCCTGAAGATGATTAAGAGTCCTAATAAGGCCTAAAGCGCACAAATAAGTCATATCAGTGTTATAACATCTGTAGAATGCATTTTCTCCACGAAGGACACCTTCCTACAACATTATACATGCCTCCTCGAGCCCTTAAAGGTCATTTCACTGACAAAAGTTTCTAAAGCTATCAGGACAATAGATATGGAAGTATGGGAGACCTTGCAGACTTTCTATCCATGTTACTTATTTCAGAAGGCAACGCAGAGCACCATTAGTCAGAGTTCTTCAGAAGAACATGCCTGAAGTTATTAACAAAGACTTCTGGACCATGCTTCAGAGTACACACAGTTAATGAAGAGCCATTTTGCAGAATGGGTACTCGACCTTATTCTCCTCTGTCATAATGCAACAATTAAATTTACATCTACTACTACTGTCGTTTATCCTCTTATAAGAACCCCTGAAGAACACATTGTTGTTGTTGTTCTTGGTTAGAGGGATTCATCCGATTGTAGAACTGTTATTGGGGAAGTAGCTGAGTAATTTGTAATTTAGTAGGCTAGGAGGATAAAGTTTGGATTGTAACAGCCATTGAGCTCAAAGTATGTGACTGGTTTTGCACATCAATTGAACAAGCAAATTTCATAGGATCCTGGTCTATATTACGGGTGATGTTTTCCTACTGCATTGTCTTATCTCATTTTAATCATACTGGTCATTATTCTCTAATAAGAATTAGTAAATTGGGCTTAGGATATACCCCTGCATGGTACCCTAATGCCTTCCTACTCTTCTTATCTTGGATGTTTTCTGCTAATTGTGTATCTAGGAGAAAATTCTTGTAATTTAACCAGTCAAAGATGTTGGTCCAACCCATGCTTACTGATGTTGGAATTTGGAGTTTGTTGCTTAGATGTTCTTGTTGGGTTTAAGCTGGAATAATTGGGATACGGGGTATTAAGAGTTAGCCCTCTCCACTGGGGTCCCTTTCAAACAACTGGCCTTCCTAAGATCCCTTCGAGCTAGTATCGAAAGCATTGAAGGTTAAAAGTCTTTCTCTGATCTTAGGCCTAGTTCCGTGATAAATCTTGAATGTTTTCCTTGAGAGTATGCTGAAAGTAGGTCTGGAGTTAAATTACATATGATCTGATCTTAAGCTGCCCTTTGTGCTTCATTGAGAGTTTCCTTTGAGTATGTCGAAGTAGGATAGGTTAAAAGTCCTTACCTGATCTACAAACTGCACTTGGGTTTCTTTCTTTCCTTCACCTTCACACCTTAATGTTCCATTCCACCATCTATCTAAAATATCCTTTAGTATAGATGACTTGCCCTATGGAAGCCCTTGGTTAGTTATTATGCAAGTAATCCCCTTTAATGACTCCAAAGCCCAATGGATTAACACTTTCTTGACCCATCTTCTTTTGCCGAAACATCCCGCTACTTTGCTCCCTTTCATTCCATAACCTTCTCAGTTAATGATCTCCAACCAATCCAACCAAGCAACCAAATCAAAACCCTTGTGCTTCACACCTAGCCTAATAACTCATTTTTGAGCTTCAAAGATATATCATTCTTTGCCTTTTATAGAGAGATCCCTCTCTGGATCCAGGAGGGCTAGATCCTAGGATCCCAAAGTGGTTTGATGTTGTCTAGTCTTTTGGTCTTTCCAATCTGGCCAAAACACTAGAACCCCAACAGTATCTACTAAGAATATGAAATCAAACCCTGTAATGATGGCCTCTTCTTGAGTTTGGTGACAAACAATCTGGTCAATCCAGGATGATGTTGCACTTTTTGTACCAACTCACGAAAATCAAAACACCCAACATGCTGAAAACACTTGACTACAAGTGGTGATCACAATAGCTCTTCAGTATTTTATGGTTCATATCTTGATATTTCTCCACCCTTGTTATAATTTTTCTTCTCCTCGTCCATAGTGGACTATGATAACAAACTGTAGTGGAAAACAGGGGAAGGGAAAAAAGGAATGGGATAATGGGGTTAGGAAGTAGGGATGAATGTAGGAAAAATTTAGGAGGTGAGGAGGGATGTTAGGGACCTTAGGGAAGTCGAGGGAGGTAAAAAGGATAAGGGAAGAGGGCTAGGGAATTTTTACACAAGCCTATACTCTTGGTTGCCCAAAAAACACAGTGAGTAGGGCTAGGGTTTGGGGATAGGTTTTAGGGAGTGAAAATGAGAGAGACCTAGGGTTTGAAAATTGGAAAAACCTAGTTTTCAAGAAAAGCGTAGCTTAGGAAGAAATTGGAAAGTTTTCTACCATGGGAATGAAAAACCCGTGTAAGAGGGTGTGTAGTGTTGTTTCACCCTTGTGAAAGCTTTTGTTGAGCTTGGAGACCTTATGAAACTCTTTAGAAGCATTTTAAGACAAAGTGTAGCACCTCTGTAAAAAGTGCAGTGCCAGAAGGAAAAGCACAATGCCAGAAGAAAAAGTGCAATGCCACAAGGAAAAGTGCAGCCACTGGAGGCAAAGCTGAATTTTTGAAAATATATGACCCTAAACTTGTGACGAAATGATAAATGATTAGTGAGAGCTCTATGCTAGGAAGGAAATAGACTGCAAATGAGTTTCATTTTTATCTTTTTGGCCTTTTTATAAACATGAAATTACTATCTTTGAGTGACGATGGGACCCACATGTCTTTTTCAAGCATGACTTTCATTCTTTTGAATTTTGTAACCTTTGGAATTTGTAGCCTTGAAACTTTGTGGCTTATTTGGAACATTGAATTATTTTTGAAACCTTGAGCTGCAGCTTTTAAGAACATTAAGTACTTATTCCATATAGAAACATTAAATTACATTTTTGAAATCAAAGTTTATGAAGAAAATTTCCTATTACCACTCCAATTAATGGATTTTATGCATGAAACAGTGTTACCGATGAAATAGGTTACCGCACTGTTACCTACTTTTTTTTGGTAGCATAAAAAGCAACCGATTTTGAAAAGTGGTGATGCAGAATCACTTTTTTTTTTTTGGAGCACATTTTCGACACTCTAATATTTTTATTTATGAAGTATGAATATTTGTTTTAAAATGTTAGTGATTTTCATGCTAATTTTGAAACGTATTGATGCAACATCAACTTTTTTTTTTTTAGAGCGGTGATTTTCATGCTAATTTTGAAACGTATTGATGCAGCATCAATTTTTTTTTTTAGAGTGGTGATTTTCATGTTGGTAATAAAACACAGAACTTAAATAAAAATATATATATAAAAACAATAAAAAAAAACCAATAAAAATGTAAAAAAACAAAATTAACTCGTAAAAATAAAAAATTTAAACAAAAATAAATAAATAAAACAAAAAAAAAACAAAAATATTCAAAAATTATATCAAAAGAAATGACAAAATTTGAAAAAAAAAACACATAATTTAAAGAAAAAAAACAAAAATTAACCAAAAAAATAAAAAAATAAAAAACATCAAAAACATTTTTTTTAAGTTATTAAAAAAAACCATATAATTAAAAAAAAAATTAAAATAGAAAATTTAAAAATAATTTAAATTACAAAATTAAAATTTAGATATAAAAAATAAAATACAAAAAAGAAAAAATTAAATTTAAAAATTTAAATTAAAATAATAATAATAAGATGAAAAAAAAATACAAAATTTAAAATTAACATAAAAAACAAATTAAAAAAAAAAAACAACATTTAAAATTGAAAAAGAAAATTAAAATAAAAAAAGCTATCATTAAAAAACAAAAAAAATAAAAAAACCACGTGCAAATTATTAAAAAACAAATATCCATAAATTTACTGTTTTTTTTTTTAATGAAAAAATTTATAAATTTTAAAAATGAAAAACTAAATAAACTAAAAAATTTAAAAAATAAAATAAAATAAAAATAAAATTTAATAAATAAATTTTAAAATTTTAAAAAATAATTAATCTAAAATATTAAATTTAAAAACAAAATTAAAAAAAAAAATAAACAATTTAAATTTAAAATAAAACATTTGAATTAAAAAACAAATAATTTTAAGTTTTTTGAATTTAAAAAAAAATTAAAATTAAAATAAAAAAAAAAGAATTTTTTGATCATGGTGGCGCCACCAATCGGCCTCCCGCCCAGGTGGCGGCGGAGGTCGGCCGCTCGGCGGGAGGCTGATTCCGAGAATCGCCCTCTCGTAGTGGGAGGCCAATTTTAGGAATCGCCCAGAGGCCGATTTCGGGAATCACCCTGCTGCGGCGCGGGAGGCCAATTCTGGGAATCGCCCTACCGCTGCGCGAGAGGACGATTTCTGGAATCGCCCTCCCGGGGCAGGACGCTGATTCTGGGAATCGCCCTCCCGCAGCGGGAGGTCGATTCCGGGAATCGCCGTGAGGTCGATTCCGAGAATCGCCGTGAGGTTGATTCCGGGAATCGCCCTGCCGCGGTGCGAGAGGCCGATTTCGGGAATCGCTCTCCCAGGGCGGGAGGCTGATTCTGAGAATTGCCTTGAGGCCGATTCCAGGAATCGCCTTGAGGCCGATTCCCGGAATCAGCCTCGGGGCGATTCCTGGAATCAGCCTCCCGCGTCCTCACGGCGATTCTCGGAATCTACCTCCTACCACGGGAGGGCGATTCTCGGAATCGGCCTCCCGCCCAGCGGCCGGCCTCCGCTGCCACCTGGGCAGGAGGCCGATTGGTGGCGCCACCACGATCAAAAAATTCTTTTTTTAAATTTTTTAAATTTTTAATATTTTTTTTTTTTTTATTTGATTTTTATATTTGAAATTTTATTTGTTTTAGTTTTTTTTTGTCTTTTTTATTTTCATTTTTTAAATTTTATTTATTTTTTTTGTTTTTTATTTTTTTTTCTAAATTTTGTTAAAATTTTTTATTAAATTTTGTATTTTTTTTTATCTAATTGTTTTTTTTTTTTTTTCATATTTTATTATTATTATTATTATTATTATAATTTATGTTTAGTTTTTTCATTTAATTTTTTAAAATTAGTAAATTTTGTATTTTTTTTTATTTATTTGAATTTAATATGTTTTTTTTAATTTTTAATTTTTTTATTATTATTTTTTTAATTACATAAAGTTTTTATATATTTTTATTTCAATTAAAATTTTGTATATATATATATATATACTCAATATTTTCAAATTAATTTGTTTTTTAATTTATTTTTTATTTAATATATTTTATTTAATTTATTTTTTTCAATTTTTCAATTTGAATTGATTTTTAAAGTTTTTTAACTTTTTATTTTAACAATGCTTTTTTTTTTCTTTATATTCAAAATTTATTTGTTTATTCATTTATTTATTAAAATTTAATATTTTTTTTTTAAATTTAATTTGTGTTTTTTTTTTTTAAATTTTTATTTTAAAGTTTTAAATTTATTAAAATTTAATATATTTCTTTAAATTTATTTTTTATTTTTTATTTTTTCCTTCTAATTTAATAAACATTTTCTTTTTCTTTTTTAAATTCAATTTCTATATTTTATTTTTTATAATTTCTTTCCTTTTTTAACTTGTTTTTTTTTTTTTAATTTAATATTTTTATTTTGTTTTTTTTTTTTTTTTTTATTTCTATATATTTTGAAATTTTAATCTTCAATTTTTTTTTTTTTTTTCTTAAATTTTAGCTTCTTTTAATGTTTGAATTAAAATTTTTATTTTGTTTTTAATTTTATTTTTTTTATTCCTATATATTTTTAAATTTTAAGCTTTAAAATGTTTTTACTTTTTTAAATTTATTTTTTTCTTAAATTTTAAGTTTTTTTTAATGTTTGAATTTTAAAAATTAAAAAAATGTTATTTCTATTTTTAAAAATGTCAAAAATATGACAATTTTTTCTTTTTTTGTTATTCTAGCATCAACTAGTTTTGATTTGAGGGTGTATTTTCAATCCTTTTTTCAAGAAACAATTTTGTTTTTAGCATAATTTTATAAAATGTTGAAATTTGACCTTCAAAAAAAACCAAGTGCGTTCTGGAGTACACTTTTTTTTGTTTTTGGGGTGTTTTTTCATGTTTTTTGAGTGTTTTTGGGTTAGACTTCATGTTTTGAGGTCAGGTTACCTATTTCATCGGTAACAGTGTTAGAAATCAGATTTTGGGTGACCTTGAAACCATAACGACCTAATGCAGGCACTGAACTGAATGAAATCATGGTTATTATGACAATCTCTGAATGATGATAAGCTCCGCTAAGTGATGACATGGACCAACAATTTAAAAATTTTGGAACGAGTGGAAGATAGTCCTAAACCTAATACCCAGTGACCAAATTTTTTCTTGAAGGCCTAATGAAATGAAAAAAAATTGACCATGAGACCCTAACAAGACATGATAAGAGCCCATTTCATCACTGGTGACAGGATGTACAGAATGACTGTATCGACAGTAACCACATGACAAACAATAAGAATTTGGTTGTAAATTTGGACAAATAT
The DNA here is from genome assembly GCA_034641835.2 of Pinus albicaulis. Lineage (NCBI taxonomy): Eukaryota > Viridiplantae > Streptophyta > Pinopsida > Pinales > Pinaceae > Pinus > Pinus albicaulis. The sequence goes on along the minus strand of CM076577.1, from coordinate 1,084,854,751 downwards.
GTGAAGACAGAGGTAAAGTTGGGGACTGACAAGACTGTGGATCTAGATGGAAAAGGAGTGATTAAAATTTTGACCAAGTAGGGGGAGCCAATGAAAAACTTAGAGGTATATTATGTACCTGGTCTCAAACATAATTTATTAAGATTTGGTGAAGTGACATAGAAGGGATGCCGAGTTATATTTCATGGACATGAGTGTGATATTTATGACAAGCCCCTAAGCAAGCAGCTGATAGAAAATATGCATATGAATGGGAATGAACTCTTTCCTATAATCGTGAATTATAGTGATCAGATTAGTTCGTTTACAATTGCATGTTCTAATGATTATTAGTTGCGGCTCTTTCGGTTTGGACACCTGCACCTTTCTAGTTTAATATTATTGTAGCGAAAACAAATGGTTAGAGGGTTACCTCCTATCAAAGAACCTGGTATTAGTTGTGATTGTTGAATATTTGGAAAGAAACACCATGAAAGTTTTCCAAAAGTAGTACCATATAGGGCAATGCAACCACTTGAGTTAGTGCATACAGACTTTTGTGGACATATGAGGACAAAATCGATTAGTGGAAGTTGTTACTTCCTCAATTTATTGATGATTATAACATAAATACTTGGGTTTACTTCTTGAATAATAAGTCTAAAACTTTTGCAAAGTTCAAAGATTCAAAGCCTTAGCAGAGAACCATAGTGATCAACAGATCAAGGTATTGAGGTCAAATCATGTTGGAGAACATGATTTGAAGGCATTCCGTGATTTATGAAAGCAGCATGGAATTAGAAAATAATATACAACTAGATACAAACCACAACATAATGGTGTAGCAGAGAGAAAGAACTGAACCATTATGTATATGGAAAGGAATATGTTGAAAGGAAGAAACTTGTCTAATGAGTATTGGGCATAAGCAGTTACATGTGTTGTTTATGTGATAAACAGATCTCGTGCAAGGAGTGTGATGAACATAGTACTAGAAGAAGCATGGTCAGGTATGTCTTGTAGTGTATATCATCTCAGAGTGTTTGAATGTGTAGTATATGCACATGTGCCTGAGGAGATAAGAGGAAAATTGGATGATAAAAGTGAAAAATGCATATCTACTAGTTACAGTGAGTAGTCAAAAGCTTACAAATTAAATAACCATGTCACCAAGAAGACCATAAACAATAGACATGTTGTGTTCAAAGAACAAGAGTTATGGAATGGGACTATAGACAAAAAAATTGATACACAATCACCACTGATGGAAGAGGATTGTGTAGTAGAAAACTTACACCAAACAGATTCACAACAACAATGACTCTAAGATTTTCTGAGCAGCATGGATCTTCAAGCATGTCAACACATAAAAATTATTCCAACAACTAATCAGGTCATGAATCAAGCAATGGTAAGAGAAATATGAGAATTCTGAAATATATTTATGATGATTTGGATGTTAATTCAAATTTTGCATTGTTTTCATTCCAACCTTCTTCGTTTGAAGAAGTAATCAGAGATGAAAATTAGGTGCAATCCATGGATGAAGAAATTGAAGCTATTAAAAAGAATGATACATGGGATATTGTTTATTTTCTAAGAGGAAAAAATATCATTGGTGTAATGTGGGTTTACAAGACAAAGTTGAATGAGAAAGGTAAATTTCACATATTTAAAGCAAAGACTTCTAGAAAAAGTATTCTTGCAACAATGTGGAATATATTTTTTAGAAACATTTTCTCCAGTAGCTAGATTCGATACTGTAAGAGCAATTCTAGATATAGTAGCTCAAAAAAGTGGAAAGTATATCAGATGGATGTGAAATCAGCCTTCTTGAATGGAATTCTAGAAGAATAAATTTATTAGCTACAACCACGAGGTTATGAAGTTGAAGGTAAAGAAGATAAAGTTTACAAGTTGAAGAAAGTGCTCTACGGATTCAAGCAAGTGCCTAGAGCTTAGTATAGTCAAATTGATGGTTACATGATCAAGAATGGATTTTGGAGAAGAAACATTGAGACTACCTTGTACACAAAGGTAAATGAGCATGGAAAATATTTGATTGTTTAATTATATGTTGATGACATGATTTTTACAGGTTATCCTAAGTTATATGAATTTAAAGAAGCTATGGTGAGATAATTGGAGATGACATATATTTGCGTCATGAAATACTTTCTTGGCATAGAAGTTGAGAAAATTGAAAGCATGATTTTTGTTTTCCAAAATAAATATTCTAAAGACTTGTTGAAAATATTTAGGATGGATAATTGCAAAATTGTCCTTACACAAGTTGCAACAGGTAAAAAGTTAAGCAAGGATGATGAAGGATAATATGTCAATCCAACTCTATTAAAAATATTGGTTGGCAGGCTCTTGTATCTCAGAGCTACAAGATCAGATATTATGCAAGGAGTGAGTTTGATTTCCATATTTATGGATACTCCAAAAGATGCACATTGGAGAGTAGGAAAATTAATTATGGGATACCTAGAAATAACTAGAGATTATGGCATAATGTATGCAAGTATAGAAAATAAGGATTTGATTGGATACACAGATAGTGATTTTGTAGGTAGTTTGGATGATAGGAAGAACACTTTTGGTTATGTGTTGCATCTTAGTTTAGGTGTGATTTCATGGGAATCTAAGAGGAAGCCTATTTTGACATTATCATAAGTACAAGCATAATATGTAGCATCAACATAAACAACATGTCAAGCAGTGTGGTTGAAAAGAGTATTGGATGGACTCAAGCAGAAACAACAAGGATCAACAAAAATATATTGTGACATCACCTCAACAATTTCACTATCCAAGAATAGTGTGTTTCATCAAAATAGCAAGCATATTAATACTAGATATCATTTTATTAGAGAAATTGTGAGCAGTGGATAATTTCACTGGAATCCTTGCAAATCGAGTGATCAATTGGCTGATACATTTACTAATTCATTATAAAAATATGTTTTTAAGTTTCAGAAAATAAAATTTAGTGTTGTAAGCCTAGCTGAGACATAGACTAACATGCATGGTTGAGTTGGCATGATTCATGTCTTAGTCTAGACGTCATAATTAAATGGGAGTGTTAAATAGCTAATGAAATCTCGCATGGAGAGTTCACTAAAAGGTAATGACCCTCTAGCAGAGGTTATAAAGGAGGTTTTTAGTGGTATAAAATTTGAAAAATTTGTAAAAAGAAACATTTTCTACAACATCCGTTTATGGTTACGGAGGTTTTGGCAGAGATTTTAACGGAAATTCAACACAACTAAGAAAATTGGGCAGCCAGAGGTTATTACAGATGTTTTTTCATTGGTGCACTACTAAAGTTTCAAAGCACCAATGTGTGTCATCTAGAAGGTGGCCCGGGGCAGTCGAAGGGGCATGCACTGGACCGTCAAGGTATAAAACCGCACCGGGCACAGTGTTGGTGATACAATGCATGGGGTCGTTCTAATTGGTCTTGGGATTTGCGCAGTGCCCATAGGTCGTCTCAACGCACCGATACATAGACTTATAGAAACGCAATGGTGTGCCATATTAGACAAACGCACTGAGATTTATAATTGGTATTAGTATTTGTGTGGTGCCCATAGGTTGTACAAATGCATGGTACGTAGTCTCACATAAACGCATCGGTGTGCAATATCACACAAATGCACCGAGATTTTTAATTGGTTTTGGCATTTGTGCAGTGCCCATAGGTGGTAAAAACGCTCTGGGGTTCATTTTTTATTTTTTAGAAACATCGACCTGTGACAGTGTAATTATTGTGATTTTTTAAAATTCATTATTCATCAAAAGTCAACACATATATATCTTATTCATATGAACTAAATTTTTATTAGTGCATTTGAATGTGATGGTTGAATTAATTTGTTATATCATATCATCAAATTTCACATCTCTTCATTATAATAGTTAATCATCCATAAATTTAATCAGTGGTGTTATATTTCACAGCAACAATGGGGAATGCAATAGAATAAATTAAAACATATTTAATATGTGTGTGTGTGTGTGTGTCTGTGTGTGTGAATAAGACATTCTTTGTCATACAAAATGGGACAGTTGTTTTTATCCCTTTGTCTTTCAATTGGGATACTATGTCCATTACATTAAACAAAATGTGTGATTTCACAAACAAATATTTCAAAAAATACAACACCTTGCTTTGATATCCAAACATAGTGATCATCATTCTTTGCTTGAACTGTTGTCACTGCTAGAGCTACTTCCATGACTTGGGTTATTTTCCGGAATTTTTTGTTCACGGTGTTGATTGTTTTCTTCTTCTCACCTTCCATCTACAAATATAAAAATAAACTGTAATGAGTGTATATACATTAGAGAGAATAATGAAAATTGAAATATTAAATAATATACATTAATTTAAATCTAAAAGAAATGACCTACCATAGCAACAATTGACTCATAAACTATACACATTCTTTCAAAACCATGTACCATACCATCTTTCAAGATTTCATCTGTTGGCGCAGTTCCATACTTTGTTTCCTGCAAGTTTTATACCCCATAACAAATCATATAGTTAATATAAAATATTTTTTTGTTCTATTAATTAAAGAAGGAGCTATGTAAAACAAGATCGATAGATGTTTACAAATTCCACAATTAATTTCTGATATGCCAATATATACTCACAACCCATATTTAACCCAATTTCAATCAATTTGTCTGATGGTTATTCCTTGTATGTTAGCACCTATTTGAAGACATTAAATGATGAATTTTGTAAAAAAAATTAAAAAATACAAAAATGAAATCTAGTTAAGTTGTTATAAGGAAGTAACAGTTACTCACAAACTTATATATCAACCATTTTCTTCCTTGTCGTCCTGTTTTATGTGCTGAAGTGGTTCCATTTTCTTTTCTTTTCTACAAAAAAATACTTGAAAATTAATAGTTAATGCTAATTTTTTTTTATTGTACCTAATGATCGAAAAATTCAATGATTACATATTACATTTAAAGAACGTTGTTGTTGAGATGACTCCTCATGCGATGCAATTTTGTCCATTTCTTTGACCATCTCCTTGTACACCTTTTTGGACATTCCTATTAGAATATTTCTGATATCAGCTTGTTCATGTTCTGAGATTTTCATAATCTTCCTGAAAATGTAACATGACAATAAACTATTTAATTTTTATATTGATATATAAAAAGTAAATATAACAAAAGTTATATTTATAAATAATTCTAAACAAACATTTAAAGGGATATTACTTTTTCATTCCTTCTTTTTTGTTGTTCTACATTTTTGCTATTAAAAGTCTGACATGTCTCATTGACCAATTCTTTGGAAATTCTTCCTGTAGTTTAGATAAAATTTGGTTCTTGGAATCATTGGATTGATTTTTGTATTGTAAGTGGAAAGAACGTCTATACATTCACTCCACTAGATCCCTCAAAATTTTGTAAAAATTTGATGGGGCCCAACCCTCACACCAAGTCTGCGCGCACAAAACTTTTAAATAAAACTTAAATGCAAATACAAAACATAACATACAACATACTATGTCACAAATACTTTAAGATGTTGATAAGTTCGGATATTTATTGTTTGATATTTGTGATGGTTCGTATGGTACTTGGTAGATTTGATTTGATTATTGTATTCCTCCGTGAGTAATGAACTTCTCCTTGTGAACTGGAATGGTACTCAACACATGTCTTGATCCTCGAAATTTTCTCTCGCGCTAACAACCCAACACTCTCAGTGTTTACTCATTTGTTCACTGGCCAAGCTTTGGAGAGGGTTTTTATTCTTCGATTGTTCCTCTCGGCTTCGTGAGGTTTTTTTCTGTGATTTCTCTATTTCTATGAGGTCATTTTGTGACTTTGACCACTAATATGGTGGCCCTTCATTGCTTCCATTCCACTGGTCACTATGGAAAAGGTTTTAACAAACCCTACGATGACATTCAATGCTTATTCATCGATTTGGTAACTCTGGGTGCTAGTGTTGAGTCTCAAAAGTATTTTCCATATTCATACATATTTCCATTATGTCATAACCATTTAGCTCTTATTTCATAGCCATCTGACCTAAAACCCTACATCAAGTAACCATTTTCATAAATATATGGGTTAGGATCCTTGTCTTCCAAAGTTATTTATTTTATGTATTTAAAGTGCATTTATGATTATAAACTAGAAAATTAACATAGTTTCATATATCTATATATGTGTTATGAGTTTTGTGACATGTGTAGGTCAAAAGGAGACTTCTAGAAGACCCTTATGTCGCACTCTAAGGCCAAATTCAAATTTGGTTGGAGAAGATTATGGGATCAAGAGGATATGTGTCTCACTTCCTTGTTGTATTGAAACTCTAAGAGGATATGTGTCTAATTTCTTAGCTGTGTTGAAACTCTAGAAAGACATGTGTCTTATCATTTCCTATTTTGATTGTAACTCTAGAGATGGAGGGAGAGATTCATGGACTCTCATTAATGAGATGACTCCTCATATTTTGTATAAATAGGAGAAGCTTTCCCCTAACATGGGTAACGAGGAAGTAATGAGAAAATAGGATAAAATAGGAGAAAGAGAGAAAGGAATAGAGAGCTTTTTGTAACAAAGTTTAAGATGGAATGGGATGTAGATTTGTGAGTTCTTTTCAATAGAGAAATTCAGTTATTTGATGCTATTTTGATTACAACTTTAAGGAGCTGAAGGATTTCACCAAATTGGTAGAAGAGGGCCCCTGCTATCCAAGGAGGCTTCTACATGCTTTCTAGATAAGTAGCTTTTAATTCATGTCTTGCATTATTTGTTTAATTAAAAGATCCTCATTATCTTACAATCATTCTTTTTCTTAAAATGTTCTTTCAACATATCATTATTAGATGAAAAAGATTTGGTTGTATTATATTGAGTTAATTAGCATTTTCTGTTTTGCAATTACATTAAAAGATCCTCATTATCTTACAATCATTCTTTTTCTTAAAACGCTCTTCCAACATATCATTATTAGATGAAAAAGATTTGGTTGTATTATATTGAGTTAATTAGCATTTTCTGTTTTGCAATTAGATGAAAAGATCCTCATTATCTTACAATCATTCTTTTTCTTAAAACGCTCTTCAAACATATCATTATTAGATGAAAAAGATTTGGTTGTATTATATTGAGTTAATTAACATTTTTTGTTTTGCAATTAGATTAAAAGATCTTCATTATCTTACAATCATTCTTTTTCTTAAAACGCTCTTCCAACATATCATTATTAGATGAAAAAGATTTGGTTATATTATATTGAGTTAATTAGCATTTTTAGTTGCAATTCCTTTCATTAATTATCACAGTTAGACTTACTTTAATAAACTTCCAAAATATCATTATGATGAATAAGGCATAACTGTGGTATTGTAGGTTTTAGTTGCTTGTTTACACTAAGTGGCATAGCCATTCTTACTGTTACAAAGCTCTTCCAAAATATCATAACAATGAATAAGAAATAGCTGTGGTGTCTTAGATTTTAATTGTATTTGCTTTCAGTTTTACGTTTATGTTCAATTGCATTGGATAATACAACCAGGATTATCTTAAAACTCTTCCAAAATATCATTCATCATGAACAAGATGGGTTGTAGAATTCCATAGACTAGTTGCATGTTAATTTAGTTAGAGCACTCCGGAGGTAGATTACATTTAGTTCAGCTCTGTCATTTCATTTCATTTTTAAGTTTGATAGAAGATCCTCATTGCATTAAAATAAAAACAATAAGAAAAACACATACAACGAAGTAAGGAAGAGGTCACTTAAGCACATATAGTGCACCACATTTCATCAGTTTACTAGCCCTGGTTGACTACACATATGTTATTTTATTAACAAAAACAAATTAAAAAAAAAAAAAATCAAAATAAATAAAATAAAATAACAAATGCCATAACATGACCCATGACAAAACAGAAAGGATGAATAGTGAGGACGATTGTTAAAAATAGAGATGATTCAAAACCTTGGGGTCATGCTCTGCAGGCCAAGGTGGGAAGTCGTTTGATACAGCTCCTACTACGAGCAACCTTCATACAACCTCCTCTTGATCAGTCTGCAGAAGGACCTCCAGAAATTAGACCTACATTTAAACACAGAATGAAGAGCTGGAAGCATCAGAAAGGAAGTTGGTTTGGATAGTTTAACAACTGGGTCTGGTGTTAAAAGGTTGAAATGGGATTTGAAAGATGAAATTGTTGTTGCTTCTTTTGTAAGAGACGCTGTAAATTATGGTTTAGATGGTGTGAATTCTGCAACAGATGCATTACGTTTCAAGTTTCACAAAGGGTTTTGGGATGAAGTGGCCAGGAAATTGAACAAGAATCTGCTGTCAAAGAAGCAAGAAAAGAGAAGCAGAGAGGAAAGCCAAAGGAAACGAGAAATTTACAGCAAAACTGAAGTCATAATCATTTAACAAATCAGTGATTTAGAGAGACCATTCTTCAGGAAGCCAAGTTGGTTTCGAATTGAACTCAATTGATTGATGCATGTGGCAATCAACAAATAATTTCATTCACCAGAAGTCATATTCCATTGCCAGAAAAACGTAACTGCTATTGACACGTCATTTTTAAACATTTTTTCTGATCAAACCGAAATTAATTTTGAACAACTGAGACGTGTGTTTTTCTTAGAACGTGGGCAATTAGATAACCCAGAAATTGTTTTAAGAAATTTGTGGCGGTCTGGGAGAACGTTTCGGTTCTTTAAAGCCCATTTTTGCCTGCCGCGTGAGGAAAAACGGTTTTTCTGAATTTATTTCCGGTCAAAGTCTTGTCCGCTTAAGAGATGGCATGGGATATACAATGCAAGTTCAATACATCACCAAACTGAGAAGCATTCACCTGATTCAAGACGGTTGGGCCTTTCCCAAATGGCTTATGTGAAAGGCGTCAAATAGAGAGCTTAGTGGTGGATCATGCTCGAATTGCAGACTCTTTAGTGACTGGCATCCAAGGCCCTATGGCAAGTGGTCTATCATTTTTTTTCTACTGTGCCATCTACAACTAATAAATTTGATCCTCAGACATGTACAACCAACCTAGCGCCACCTTCCATGCTTCGTTTTGAAAAAAAACAAGAAGATTGTCTGCCAAGTGAACGTTTTTTTTGTAAATATTGTCCGCAAATAGAACTGAGTAAATTAAGTGAACTCAATTACTTTCCAAATGATTTACTTACTCATTTACTTGGACAGCAGATACTCAACGGATTTTCGTCACAATCTGATTTTTCTTCAACGGATTTTGGTCACGATCTGATTTTCCTAAGAAAGAAGAATTTTAATTTAAATCAAACTCTTATCGTGGCATTCAATGTTTTTAGTTTTTATTTTTAGTTTCCTTATTTGATAAATTGTTTTGTTTAATAAAATTATATATGTGTATTTTTTTTTTTAAATGTAACATATATAATATTTAAAAAAATAAAAAAATTGAATCAATGAAATGAATAACTTATTTGCTCACTTTTTTGAAGGTATTGATTAATTTTGGACTGATGATGAAAGATGAATGGCTAACTTTTTATTCAAAGATTTTTAGCTACAGAAACCGTTGACATTCTGCAGCTAAATTCCAATTCCGCAGCTGAAAAACCTCATTGTTCAAATCAACCTAACTTTCTCATACAAAATCAAATTTTGATGATTCAAGTATCGTTGGAAAGGTCTCAACAAGATCTACACAGTGAGAAATCCATCATTAGAGTTTGAAATGGTAAATAATGAAATAAATTGCTAAAAATAAGCAACATTCAACTTGAGGCACTAATTCCAAAACAGGTATAAATTCTTTTGATTTTTCCTTTGAGAACTTGTTTCATTAATACAAATTCTTAGTTTCGTGTGTAAATATCATAACTAGAGAGATTGATCACCTCTCTCCCTTTGATAATCTTACATTCCATTGCAGAAGAAGTATTAGTTTTTTTGCAGGTTTCAGGAGGAAGGACAAATGACTAAAAGAGAATGGTGTCTCTCTAAGAGACCAATTTGTTTCATAAGAGGATGATCAACAACAAAGAGGAGGAAATATGCTGATGCAAAATCAGATCCAAACACTTGAAAAATTTTCAGATATTATTGTCTCCATCACATCCATACCTCATAATAAACCATTCACCTCATTTCACTTCATATTTTCCATTTACATTCACATCCACTTTCCATTTCCTTTTGTCCATTCATAACTCACAAATAAAAGAAAGAGGCTCATTCACATGCTTATTTCCATTGCCATTTCTACTCTCCATTGCCATCTTCCATTTTCATCTTCCATTTCTTGTCATTTTCATTCCGCAAATAAGCCCTGCTTCAATGCAAATTATTGAGTCCATAGTCCTTTGAGTCTAAGTTCTTTGTAAAAACACCTTGAGGCTTGCATGCCTTAATGGCAAGTTCTCATGCTGACAAACAATGGGAATACATTAATGTCTCTTGTTCGTCAGATCTTCTAGGTGACTCGATATCAGCAAAATCATTCGTACCTAGCAAGATGTGTTTGGGCATCTTGACTCTCATTGTCATCAATGGTGAGAGTTCTCGTGTTGACTAGTGGCATCCATTAATGGCCACTAAGTCAATAATTTCCTACTATGTTCGACATCAGAACATCTTTTCACATAGTAGGAATTATGCCAATGAGTTTTGAAGACATGAAGACTATTATTTTCAGCATTTTGGAGCAGATTCAGCAAGTTTTAGTAGAAGCAATAAAAAGTCATCTCATCTCTTTATCCATGACTCCTCTTGCTCAGCCACTTGAAGAAGAATATGATCAGAATTTTGCAGCCACCACACATACACAACTCATCCACATTTAAGGTAAGTGAAGGTATGTTGTTTTCTAATTTTTAGTCATGTAATTCATTAGAATGCTAAAATTGTAACTTTGGAAAATTCCTCACTCCCTTTTCCACATTGTCATATCTTTAGTTGGGGGGGGAAGGGACATCATTTCATATCCACATGTCATACACTATCACACATTTTCATTTCATTTCCACCCACATATACTTCCCAACCAACTATTGTTGCAACATGATCCAAAAATATTATATGCCTTGCAAATGATCAATTCATTGATGAAGTAATCGATTCTAAATGTTTTCATGAACTTTGATGCAACAAAGAAAATAAAGCATTGTTACACAAGAACCATTGCTCAAAAAAAAATTGGTTGTCACACAAGAACCAACTATTCAAAAAATGTTGCAATCAAATGTATTATACTTTGCCAAAAAGAAAATATCAAGAAGCAAAGTTTGGAACGAATCTATATGAGTCAAAGATCAACTCATGGACAAATGAATCATTGCAATAGTTGCATGAGGACATGCAACAACTTCAGTTGGAGGGTATGTTGAGTCTGAAAAGTGTTCTCCATATTCATACATATTTCCATTATGTCATAACCATTTAGCTCTTATTTCATAGCCATTTGACCTAAAACCCTACATCAAGTAACCATTTTCATAAATATATGGGTTAGGATCCTTGCTTTCCAAAGTTATTTATTTTATGTATTTAAAGTGAATTTATGATTAGAAACTAGAAAATTAACATAGTTTCATATATCTATATATGTGTTATGAGTTTTGTGATATGTGTAGGTCAAAAGGAGACTTCTAGAAGACCCTTCTGTGGCACTCTAAGGCCGAATTCGAATTTGGTTGGAGAAGATTATGGGATCAAGAGGATATGTGTCTCACTTCCTTGTTGTATTGAAACTCTAAGAGGATATGTGTCGCACTTCCTTGTTGTATTGAAACTCTAAGAGGATATGTGTCTCATTTCTTAGTTGTGTTGAAACTCTAGAAAGACATGTGTCTTATCATTTCCTATTTTGATTGTTACTCTAGAGATGGAGGGAGAGATTCATGGACTCTCATTAATGAGATGACTCCTCATATTTTGTATAAATAGGAGAAGCTTTCTCCTATCATGGGTAATGAGGAAGTAATGAGAAAATAGAAGAAAATAGGAGAAAGAGAGAAAGGAATAGAGAGTCTTTTGCAACAAAGTTTAAGATGGAATGGGATGTATATTTTTGAGTTCTTTTCAATAGATAAATTCAGTTCTTTGATGATTTTTTGATTACAACATTAAGGAGCTGAAGGATTTCACCAAATTGGTAGCAGAGGGCCCCAGTTATCCAAGGAGGCTTCTACATGCTTTCTAAATAAGTAGCTTTTAATTCATGTCTTGCATTATTTGTTTAATTAAAAGATCCTCATTATCTTACAATCATTCTTTTTCTTAAAACACTCTTCCAACATATCATTATTAGATGAAAAAGATTTGGTTGTATTATATTGAGTTAATTAGTATTTTCTGTTTTTCAATTAGATTAAAAGATCCTCATTATCTTACAATTATTCTTTTTCTTAAAACGCTCTTCCAACATATCATTATTAGATGAAAAAGATTTGGTTGTATTATATTGAGTTAATTAGCATTTTCTGTTATTCAATTAGATTAAAATATCCACATTATCTTACAATCATTTGTTTTCTTAAAACGCTCTTCCAACATATCATTATTAGATGAAAAGGATTTGGTTGTATTATATTGAGTTAATTAGCATTTTCTGTTTTGCAATTAGATTAAAAGATCCTCGTTATCTTACAATCATTCTTTTTCTTAAAACGCTCTTCCAACATATCATTATTAGATGAAAAAGATTTGGTTGTATTATATTGAGTTAATTAACATTTTCTGTTTTGCAATTAGATTAAAATATCCTCATTATCTTACAATCATTCTTTTTCTTAAAATGCTCTTCTAACATATCATTATTAAATGAAAAAGATTTAGTTGTATTATGTTGAGTTAATTAGCATTTTTAGTTGCAATTCCTTTCGTTAATTATCACAGTTAGACTTACTCTAATAAAATCTTTCAAAATATCATTATGATGAATAAGGCATAACTGTGGTATTGTAGGTTTTAGTTGCTTGTTTACACTAAGTGGCATAGCCATTCTTACTCTTACAAAGCTCTTCCAAAATATCATAACAATGAGTAAGAAATAGCTGTGGTGTCTTAGATTTTAATTGTATTTTCTTTTAGTTTTACATTTATGTTCAATTGCATTGGATAATACAGCCAGGACTGTTTTACAAACTCTTCCAAATATCATTCATCATGAACAAGATTGGCTGTAGAATTCCATAAACTAGTTGCATGTTAATTTAGTTAGAGCACTCCGGAGGTAGATTACATTTAGTTCAGCTCTGTCATTTCATTTCATTTTTAAGTTTGATAGAAGATCCTCATTGCATTAAAATAAAAACAATAAGAAAAACACATACAACGAAGTAAGGAAGAGGTCACTTAAGAACATATAGTGCACCACACTTCATCAGTTTACTAGCCCTGGTTGATAATTTATGTTAGCAATTTAGGATGCTAAATTGACTACACAGCTAGTATCTATTGTATATGTCTCACTACATCGTTAAAAAGCTTCCACCCTCTATTTTTAACTATGAATTTAACTAGTGTCTTTCATTCTTGCAGGTTGAGGTTGCCAAGGGTTCTTTTGTTCACTTTCAGTTTGAAAGAAGAAAAAAAACACAGGTAAGCTCTCCCTCTATGATTCAATTTCTTCCATGTTTTTATGATGCTTTTAATCGACTTGGCTCATTATGAGTAGGCCCTTGTCGGTTTCAACCATAGTTTTTCGTTTACTCGGCGTTCTGACTTTTCTGGTAAGTCACCTAGAAACCCTCCTTCTCTCCATTCTCTGTAATTCGTTCTTGTCAGGTTTTAAAAAAGAAAATGTTACGGCATCTGACCCTGAAACATTTTCTCTTATTTTGCAGGCTTCCTCTGTCTCCCAACGTGTGGCTGCTTTCCTCCTTCGACTGGCAAGACCCTAAAGGGTAGGTTTATTTTCTTAAAACAACTCCGTTAGTGTTAGGTTTTATATGTAAACTCAGGTCTTCGTGCCTTCATTCCCTTTTAAGGGTATTTGTTAATGCAATTGCAAAGCGATTTTTTCCTTCCTGTGTAGTTAAAGAACTTATGCCACAAATCTGTTCTGTATGATCTCGCCCTCAGGTTTTTACTTGTTTTTTTGGGGTTTCGAACCCGAAATCACAACTAAGCCTGTAACTAATTCATTTAGACAAATCTCCAGAAATGTATGTTCTTTCCCTCGAGTTTTCACGTGTTTGTTGGGGTTTTCGAACTTGAAATCACAACTAAGCCTGTAACTAATTCATTTAGACAAATCTCCAGAAGAACGTTTGAAGGTTTCTTTGTCTTAATTGCAAATCATGAGGAAAAATAACTTTTGTGATTTTATGTAAGTGAAATTACCTAGTACTGTTCGTAACTCCTTGCTCATTCTGAAGTGTTTGAGAAAAAAAATTTTTATCTGTGTAGACTTGTCAATAATTCTAGTATTTTGTTTGTCAATGTGATAGTTTGCTCCAGCACCTCGGTGCGATTTTGCTTCAACTCGTGCTTGATTTAGTTCACAATCTATTAATATTTCGCATACAACAACATAACAATGTAATGGTAGACAGTAAGAAATAATAACACAGTTTGGTTGTAGAATGCTTTTAGACTTAGATGATTCTTCTTTTAGAAAAAAAAAACTTCCGTTACTATTATGTTCTCTTTCTTTTCTCTCTGATGGAAAATCGTATCCTATAAAATGTGTTTTTCCTCCTTTTGTATCATGGTAGGAAAAATAGTTTCAATTTTGAAACTGTCAGCCGTTTGATTACAACTACATCCTTGATTACATTCTTTTAATAATAGAACAAGTTTTTAATATAAATTTAAAAGAAAGAAAACTTTAATTAAACCTACAGAACTTAATTAACCTCTTATCCCTAATGAATTTTTCCCCAGAATAAAATTAAAAAGTCACAGGTTAAATGACCTGTCAGAAATCAAATGTAACAGTGAGACAAAAACGTGTCTTCTTTTGTCTACCCTGAGTTGGATGCTCCCGCCTCAGACTCCCGGGGTAGCAAAAATTCATGGCTTCGTTCCATGAGATCTTCAATAGAATAACCTACATTTTGTATTTGGGTTGCGTTAAGCCACGAACTCTCCTAAATGTGATGGTTCTTCCACTTTACAAGGTATCCTAAATACTCCTTTCTGCTAGTGCGCTTGGCCACCTGTGTGTCGAGAATGCTCTCGATCTCAAGGGGTTGCGTCGTAGGCATTTGCCTCATCCAAGAACCACTGTCAAATTGGGTGTCCCATTTTGGCCACGCTACCCTGTCGTCTTCAGGATTGGCAGTATATGGAAACAGATCTGCCACATTAAAAATGGGTGATATGCCTATCCCTGGTGGTAGCTGTAATTCATAGGCATTGGCAGAAAATTTTCGAAGAATTTTATAAGGGCCAATCTTTTTAAATTTTAGCTTGCTATATTCTCCCTTAGGAAAACTTTCGTTGCGTAAATGTGCAAGAACTTTATCCCCTACATTAAACTGAACTTCCCACCTCTTTAAATTGGCTTGTTGCTTGTACTTTTGACTGTTGTTCTGCAATTTTGTCTTCACCTTCTCATGTAAATCACTCATTGCTTGGGCGAAATCTTCCCCATTAGCACTTCTTCTTTCAAGCTTTCCCAAATCCTACAGTTCATGCACTCCACGAGGATGCATACCATACAGAACCTGAAAAGGGATGTAGCCTATGTTGCGATTTGGCGAATCATTATAAGCAAATTTCGCTCGAGCAAGTACACGATCCCACATCCATGAATTTTCACTAATCAAACTTCATAGCAGGTTTCCCAAGCTCCTGCTCACCACCTCCATTTTCCCAACAGTCTATGGGTGATAAGCAGTGCTGAAATTCAACTGAGTGTCCAACTTCTTCCACAGGGTACAGCAAAAATATCCCGTGAACTTCACATCCCTATCAGAAATAATGGACCTCGTCAAGCCATGCAATCTTATGATATCTGTGAAAATTTAAAAACAAGTGTGCTACGTGAGTGGAATCACTGGTTTTTCGGCAAGGAATAAAATGTGCCATTTTAGAGAACCTGTCTACTACCACCATCATCGAGTCAAAACCTAGTTGCATCTTGGGTAGACCTAAGACAAAGTCCAAACTATCTGAGTCCCATGGTCTACTTGGAATAGGTAGTGGCGTGTAAAGTCTTGTATTCTGGCTGTGTCCCTTCTCCAACTGGCACATTTTACATCTGCTCACATATCTCTGCACGTCCCATCGCATCTTTGCCCAATAATAAAAATGTCCGATCTGTGATAATGTATTGTCTATGCCGAAATGTCCGGCTAGACCTCCACTGTGCTTTTCCCGAATAATGTTCTCCCTCATTGAACAATCGGGAATGCATAATTGTCCTCCCCTAAATAACAATCCTAACTGCAAATTATAGTCCAGCCATGGACTATTGTTCCTCAACAAAGGATTTTTACAGGCTTCATAAGCCTCTTTAAAATTGCAACTGTCTGATACAAGTCTTTCAAATGATCAAAACCCATCACTTGTATCGTACTCTCCTGTAAGAGAAAAACTCTTCTACTCAACGCATCTACCACATTGTTGGCATATCCACTAATGTGTTTTAACACAAACGTAAAACTCTGAAAATACTCAACCCATTATGCATGCTTATGGTTCAACTTATGATACTGCATAATATACTGTAATGCAGAATTATCAGAAAACAAAACAAATTCATTACCTAACAGATAATTTCTCCAATGCTTTAGTGCTTGGACGACAGCATCAAATTCTTTGTCATAGGATGAGTACTTCTGCCTACTTTCATTCAACTTCTCACTGAAATAAGCGACTGGCCTATCCTCTTGGCTAAGTACTGCTCCAATGGTCATACCACTAGCATTACAACAAACTTGAAATTTTTTGTTAAAATCAGGCAACCTCAAAATCAGTCTTTCAGTGATATTCCTTTTCAAAGTCTAAAAACTTTTCTTTGTTGCTTCTGTCCAACAGAAATGCTGATTTTCCTTTTTGATTTTATCCAACATAGGTGTGCAGATTCCACTAAAATCTATGATAAATTTCCGGGAAAAACTTTCCAACCCATGAAAACTTCGAACCTCAAACAGATTCTTTGGGGATGGCCAGCTAACTATAGTTGCAACTTTTTCTGGGTCCATCTTCAACTCATTCTCTGTAATCAAAAAAACCAAATTAACCAATTCTTTCTGAAAAAAAAGTACATTTTTTTCAGATTTATCAACAGCTTGTTCTGCTGCAATTTCTCCAATACACTTACATGTCGAAAGTGTTCATCCTTCATCTT
Organism: Pinus albicaulis; assembly: GCA_034641835.2. NCBI lineage: Eukaryota > Viridiplantae > Streptophyta > Pinopsida > Pinales > Pinaceae > Pinus > Pinus albicaulis. The sequence goes on along the minus strand of CM076577.1, from coordinate 1,084,837,459 downwards.
ACTAAAAATCAAAATATCATCTAGATAAAAAATCAAAAATTTCCCAATGAACTCTTTTAGTACCTCGTTCATCAGGCACATAAATGTACTAGGGGCATTACTCAAACCGAATGGTATTACCAGCCACTCATACAGCCCTTCATTTGTCTTGAAAGCAATTTTCCACTCATCCCCTTCTCGAATTCAAATCTGTTTGTAACCACTCTTCAGATCGATCTTTGAGAAGTACATTGCTCCACTCAAGTAGTCCATCATATCACCCATTCATGGCAATGGAAACCTGTATCTAATAGTAATTTTATTGATATCTCTCGAATCTGTACACATCTGCCACTCTCCACCCTTATTAGGAGCTAAAACTGTTGGAACTGCACAGGGGCTCAAACTTTCCCTTATCAACCCTTTGTTTAACAGTTCCTATACCTGCTTCCTAATCTCTTCATTGTCCTTAGGACTCATCCGGTACGCTGCCTTGTTTGGTAAAATAGCTCCTGGTATAAAATCGATATGATGACTAATACTTCTTTTAGGAGGAAACTCATCTGGAAAATCATCCACTATAATGTCACCAAAATTTTGCAACATATTTTGGATTTCTTCAAGTAGGTATGTAATTTTTGTATGTAATACCACTATTTTTGGCCTCCTTACAATAGCAATTTCAATTTCATTATCATCGATCTACTTCAAAAATTATTTTCCTCCCACCAGCAATGTTTTAACTCCATTGGTTTCTGTTGTCTCCTCTTCCTTGATAGGTACAAGCGTATGCTTAATCCCATCCTTGAAAAATTTGTAACAACTTGTCTTCCCATCGTGCACCACTTTCCTGTCATACTGGCATGGTCTCCCCAATAGTATATTACACACGTCCATAGGCATAATATCGCAAACAACTTTGTCCTTATACCTGCTAATATGGAAATCAACTTCACACTGCTCATCAACTAATTGTTGATGCCCTTTTTGTAACCATGACACCTTGTAAGGAGTGGGGTGTTTCAGCCTATTTAGCCCCAACTTCTCTGCCATTTCTGTGGCTACCAAATTTTCTGTACTTCCACTATCAATTATCAGTTTGCAGCAGTTACCATGTGATTTGCAAACTGTCTGGAATAAGGATTTTCCTTGATCCAGTTCAACTACCTCTTTTTCTGGTCTCAGCAACACTTTATTTAGCACCAAAGCCTCCCCTGTTTCGGGTAAATTCTCTACCTCATGGGGTGGTGCTTCTGCTTCCTCCATCTGGGCAACATATGTTCCTCTACCTCCTGCTAGTTCACCCTCAGGACACTCATAAGACTTGTGCCCCCACTTATGGAGCCTATAACATTGAATAGCAGCTCCTCTGCCTCTGCCATTACCTCTTCCATGCTGGTATGGCCTTCCCCTCTAGTGTTATTGTCTCTTTCTGTTGTTCCCAGAGTTTTAGAACTGTTTCCTTCATCATTAGGATTGGCGGCTCTACCTCTGCCAAAAGCCCTTCCTTTTCCTCTGCCAGATCCTCCTCCTCTTCTGGCATTCTGCTTCCTGTTTATTTTCTCTTCAGCTTTTAAGGCACACTGATATGCCTCATCTATAGTTCTAGGTGAGAGAATACTTATTTCATCTAGTATTTCTCCCCTCAAGCCATTTACAAACCTTGCTATCTTTTCAAGGGTGTCTTATACATAAACTGCTCTCAAATTCACTCTGTAGAATTCTTCCGTATACTCCTTTACATTCAACCCCTTTTCTCTCAAATTTTTTACTTTCCTGTACATTATAATCTGGTAATCTTTGGGTAGAAATTTACCCTTCAGTTTGGCCTCCATCCTGGCCCGCTTCTTTATAGGTTGCTTATTCAAACTTTTCCTCTCTGCCTGGAAAATATCCCACCATAAGGACACATGTCCTTTCAGCTTGGTGGCAGCGAATTTTACTCTCTTATCTTCGTTGATCTCTTCATAATCAAAATATTTGTTCAGCTCACTAAGCCAATCCAGCAACAAATCTGCTGACAAATTTCCATCATAAGTAGAAAGATCATGTTTTAGCTTACTACTTGCTAACAAAAATGACCTAAACATTCTGAGTTCAGGTCCTTCTCCATCAGAACCATCTGTCGTCTCGACAGTTTCTTCATCACTGTCATCTCCTCCCTTAGGATCCCTTCTTCTTCCTACTTCTACTGCCGCTAATCAGGCATTAAGGATCCGGATTTCTTCCCTCAATCTTTCATCTACTGCCTTGCATAAACCTCTTCCTCGACCTCACTGACCAACCTCCATTTCTTCTAATCATAGCCCTTATCTGATACCAAAAATGATGGGGCCCAACCCTCACACCAAGTCTGCGTGCACAAAACTTTTAAATAAAAATTAAATGCAAATACAAAACATAGCATACAACATGCTATGTCACAAATACTTTAAGAGTTTGATAAGTTCGGATATTCATTGTTTGATATTTGTGATGGTTCGTATGGTACTTGGTAGATTTGGTTTGATTATTGTATTCCTCTGTGAGTAATGAGCTTTTCCTTGTGAACTGGCATGGTACTCAACACCTGTCTTGATCCTCAAAATTTTCTCCCGTGCTAACAACCCAACACTATCAGTCTTTACTCATTTGTTCACTGGCCAAGCTTTGGAGAGGGTTTCTATTCTTCGACTGTTCCTCTACGCTTTGTGAGGTTTTCTTCTGTGATTTCTCTGTTTCTATGAGGTCATTTTGTGACTTTGACCACTGATATGGTGGCCCTTCACTACTTTCGTTCCACTGGCCACTATTGCAAGGGGTTTAACAAACCCTACGATGACATTCAATGCTTCTTCATCGATTTGGTAACTCCACGTGCTAGTATCTACTATATATGTCTCAATACATCATTCAAAAGCTTCCGCCCTCTGTTTTTAACTGTGAATTTAACTGGTGTCTTTCATGGTCACCAAGGGTTCTTTTGTTCACTTTCAGTTCGAAATTAAAAAAAAAACACAGGTAAGCTCTCCCTCTATGATTTAGTTTCTTCCACATTTTTATGATGTTTCTAATCGGCTTGGCTCCTTGTGAGCAAGCCCTTGTCGGTTTCAATAGGATTTTTCCCTTTACTCGGTGTTTTGTCTTTTCTGGTAAGTCAGCTAGAAACCCTCCTTCTCTACATTCTCTATAATTCGTTCCTATCGAGTTTAAAAAAAAAACGTTACGGCATCTGACCCTGAAACATTTTCTCTTATTTTGCAGGCTTCCTTTGTCTCCCAATGCGTGGCTGCTTTCCTCCTTCGAATGTGAAGACCCTAAAGGGTAGGTTCGTTTCCTTAAAAAAATCTGTTAGTGTTAGGGTTTATATGTAAACTCAGGCCTTCGTGCCTTCATTAAGGGTATTTGTGAATGCAGTTGCAATGAGATTTTTTCCTTCCTATGTAGTTAAAGAACTTATGCCACAAATCCATTCTGTATGATATCGCCCTCAGTTTTTTACTTATTCATTTGGGGTTTCGAACCTGAAATCACAACTAAGCCTGTAACTAATTCATTTAGACAAATCTCCAGAAATGTATGATCTTGCCCTCGGGTTTTCACTTTTTCGTTGGGGTTTTCGAACCCGAAATCACAACTAAGCCTATAACTAATTCATTTAGACAAATCTCCAGAAGAATTTTTAAAGGTTTCTTTGTCTTAATTGAAAATCATGAGGAAAAATAACTTCTGTGATTTTATGTAAGCGAAATTACCTGGTACTGTTCATAACTCCTTGCTCGTTCTGAAGTGTTTGAGAAAATAAAATTTTATCTATGTAGACTTGTCAATAATTTTAGTATTCTATTTTTCAATGTGATAGTTTGCTCCAGCACCTGGGTGCGATTTTTCTTCAACTTGTGCTTGATTTAGTTCACAATCTGTCGATATTTTGCATATAACAGCATAACAATATAATGGTAGACAATAAGAAATAATAACACAGTTTGGTTGCAGAATGCTTTTAGACTCAGATGGTTCTTCTTTTATAAAAAAAAACCTTCCCTTACTATTCTGTTCTCTTTCTTTTCTCTCTGATGGAAAATCGAATCCCGCAAAATGTGTTTTTCCTCCTTTTGTATCATGGTAGGAAAAATAGTTTCTAGTTTGAAACTATCATCTGTTTGGTTACAACTACATCCTTGATTACGTTCTTTTAATAATAGAACGAGTTTTTAATATAAATTTAAAAGAAAGAAAAATTTAATTAAACCTACAGAACTTAATTAACCTCTTATCCCTAATGACCTTTTCCCCAAAATAAAATTAAAAAGTCACAGGTTCAATGACCTGTCAGAAATAAAACATAACAATGAGACAAAAACGTGTCTTCTTTTGTCTTCCCTGAGTTGGATGCTCCCGCATGAAAAATTTTCCCCCTTTCATTAACCGCCAGCACCACTCAAGATGAGCTAAAGATCAATTCATTTTCATTTGCATTTTCTATTTTTTTTTTTTTTCTTAGAACAACATTCCTTTTCTGAGTTGTTGGTCCCTGTAGAACATTAAACAAATGTGAATTAATAGATTTTTTGACACATGTTATCAAATAATTTGAATTATATTATTAATTAAAATTAAAAAAAGAAACTCATATTGGATCGATAGCATTTATTCATTCACCTAATTCATCCTTTTGCAATTTTTCCATCAAGATTTTACGCTCTTCTAGTCCTAGATTAGAAATAATCTTATCGAGCTTTGTCATTTTGTGGCTCTGCATTATACACAATAAAAAAATACATATTAGTTAAACTTACATATAGTTTAAAAATAATATTTTTTGTAAAGAATTTACAAAGAACTTGCCTTTTTTATTTTTCTTGATGTGTTATCAGTATTTTTGTTACTTGATCTCTTGTCAGTCATTTCTTTATCAATCTAAAACCTGTACCATATCATTCATTAATATATTAATAAATAAATTTTCAAATTTTCAAGTAAAAAAAAATCTCAATAAACTAGTGCACCATTCATAGTGTACGCATCGATGTTGGTGCGTGGGGGTCTTATAAACACACCGCACAAATAGTAGAATAGACTGTACAGTGCTCTATGTCAGCAAGGAGCACTAATGCATTACATGTTAACCACTGTACCGATTAACACAAAGAAAATAATAAAAATCGCCCAGTGTTAGTTTTTGTAGCATAAATGCTCCACGCAAATAAGGGACCACCATACAGTGCTCTCTGTCAACTAGACCTGATGCGGTGCATTATATGTTACATGGTGCACCGATTAACACAATAAAACATTTTATTGCAAAACAACACGTTCGCTGGTGCTCTATTTCCCTATTTTACATATGACACAATGATTAAAAAAAAATGTTTTTAAATTTTTTATTACACAGTACTTTTGTGGTGGGATGGGATAATAAGCGCACCAGTGAACTAGGTTACGCAGAGCGCACCGATAAAAAAAAATCTCTTTTTCAAAATTTCACGCAAAGGTCGACATGGATTGGGATTCGAGTATGCAAGTCGTCCTATGGGTTGGATGTCATAGGCCTATATATAGAAATACAAACCCTATAAATCCAAAATGAAAAGCCCTAATTCTGAAATTACAGAAACAAGGAGAAGAAAGGGAAGAAACAAAAATAATGAAGGGTTTAGGGTAAAAATGGGTTTTCTTTTTTCCTGAAAATGAGAAACAAATTGAAATTTTTTTCTTAATTCGTAAAAAGGACTGCAGAAAAAGTAAAGAAAAATAATCAAATTTAATCACGAGATTGTTTGAAATTCTATGCTCCAGGGTTTGAATCACTAAAGTTTGGAATTATGATTGTTTGAATACTTCTTTTCAAACGTATTTCACTGCTCCATAGTGCTCTCGTGCTCTTGCTCCAAGTATATCTCTTTCAAATCTCTAGTTAAATTTTTTTGCAAAAATAGTGAAATAATGAAAAGTGTTTAGTATTTAAAGTATTGTTTTATGAAATTATATTTTCGAAAATATTTTGCCACCCATTTTTCAATTTACCGCGTTTTTTTCACTTAAAGAAAATAGACTTGCGCTTTTTTTATTTGTGGTTATTCGTCACCAGTGCATCACTTAATAGCATCACACCGGTGGGTCCATTGGTAACACGACACTAGTGTGCAGTAACTAAAACGCACCAGTGTGGTTATATGTACAATATCACCGATTACAAGAAGTCCATTTTTAAGGCACCAAAATTACTTTTAGGTGTGTACACCAAAATTTAGTGAACTCCAAACATAGAAATTGTGAACTAGAATTTTGTTTATTCTTGATGGAAATATGCAATTAGAATTAGAATTTTGTTTATTCTTGACAATTAGAAATAGAATTAGAATTGAGAATTAGAATTGGATAAATTCTTGATGGAAATAACTATTCTTCCAATGCATTTTTTTGTTTGCAGGAGGTCCCCACTGATTATGTGGAGAGAATGCAATGTGGGGCGTGTGAAGATGCAATACTATAGGGCCCAAGTGGGAAATTATGGCATGTGAACTTGTGCAACGCTAAGATGTGGGCAGTTTTCACAAATGGTTGGGAAAGTTTTGTTTCTGAGTAGTTTATTGAAGTTGGAGATGTTTTAGTTTTTAGACATGTTAGAAATGTATATTTTCTTATGAAAATATTTGGGCCATTTCTTTTCAAAACTACACCTCTTCTTCTTTCAAAAAAAGAAACTTTAACCTTTCCACAACCTGCAACAAGAAAAGGTGCCAACATGAGCCTCTGACATGCATATCTATTTCTGACATGCATATCTATTTCTTCTGTTGAGGTCTCGAAGGAATGGATTATGACCATTCTACTTCGCTAAGGAATCTGCCTGAATTTTCTTTGGTTATATCAAAGGGTGCAGTTACTAATAGATACAGGATTGTAAGCTCCCTCCAACCCTCATTAAATTGTAGAATATGGATAAAACTCCATAGAAATGCCTATCATTTGCGTAAAATGCCTCGAAACACCTAATGGAGTGTCTTCTTTTTTTTAAAGTTGTGTTTTATTATGGTGAAATAAATTATTCTTTCTATTTTGTGCTAATATGGTGAAGAAATGGAATAATGCTCAAGTATATGACAACAGATTTCAATCATATTCTCAAAATATATGGGTTCTTTGTTAAATGCATAGCTATAATATTCGGTCATATCGCTACTAGGAAACATTCAACTGAAATACCAATAAGACAGGTTCAGTACTGTCTAATATCCCATGAACCCGTAAACCCCACAAAAAATCTGAAAAACCTTTTAATAAAATGCAAAAAAGTACAAAAATGGTTTTTTTTTTCTATTACATTATTGACACTCGAATTAATCTAAAATTAGTTCATGGAATTAACATTCATAAGAGGCAACACAATGGTAATATACTCAAATTCTTCTAAAATTTGTTCAATGTAATTAGTACATGTGAAATAGTACATGTGTTATTTCATCAATATTTATACTTTTTAAGATGGGTTTTTAATGCGATTTTTGGGCCATAATTTTCTTTTTTATTTAACTTTGTTCCAGTGCGTGGGGTTTTATAGGCGCACTGGTGCGGTTTCTTAAGATCGCACCAAGTGGTTTCTGTTTTGGCGTGGGGTTTTAGGATGCACCGTTGCGGAATATTTGTAAAGCATTGGTGCGCTATAGTAATAAGATGCACCGGGTGGGTTTGTACGAAACGCATAGTGTCTGGTGTGCCAATGTTTTGTGTGCACTCATGCTTTCCCTTGTTGAACTCATTGGTGCGGTTTAGGTTGATAAGAGCACCGGACGAAAAACATCTACAAAAGCCTCCGCCCGCCAACCTCCTCTAGTAACCTCTGCTAGAAACAAATGTATGGGATATTTTTATAAGGGGTTCCTCAAAAACATCCACTAGAGGGTCTTTTCCTTGTAGTGGTTATCTAAAATTAGAGATTTAGTTAATTTAGAATTGACTCAAGTTGAGCTAAGTGAGAGATGAATTTAGTGTGTGGTTGCATGCCAAGTTATTTTAGGAGAGTCACTAGTTGGAGAAGGTTAAATACCCTTCAACAATTTCATTGTAATGAATCAAGTTTGTGTAATCAATAAAGGATATGCAACTCATGTGTTATTGTGTGTGTGAATTATTTGTATTATTTTGAGCCTATCTTCCTCTTCATTTTCTATAGTTCTGCAACACTTTTGCATGGTTGTGGCTTCGATTTTTCATTTGTAGAAAATATATTGAAGTTTAACCCCAAATATCCTCTTATCGAGGTTTATTTTTCATTTACAGGAGATATGTTGAAATCATACCCCAAATCTCCTCATATCTACGTTGACCAGCATGATGCAAAGATTCCTCAAATCTAGGCGACTTTTGCGTTTGCAGGAGATATTTTGAAAACAAGCCCCAAATCTCCTTATATCTTGGTTGAACAACATGATGGAAAGATAGGGGATATGCCCTCCATATCTCAACACTAATTTTATCATTTCCAATCCCTCTGATAAATTCATCGAAGATGAGGGAAATATATGGGAGATCTCCAAGGAGATGGGAGGGCTCGAATAAAAGATCATTCGTATGATTTATGTGACAAAGGGGATGTATTGAAACCTAATTCCTGCAATTTTTTTTAGGCTTTGGAACATAACCTAATTGTCGCCACTATCGATAAGTCATAATGTGGCTACAATGTATGGCAATCAAATGACCATATGATTCATATGATGCTTTATGATGGGGAAACTGGTTTTTCACTGCAGTACATCTACGAAAATTATTTCCAGTGCATTGAAGTAGATGAAAATGTGAGGATGAAAAGGATGCCCAATTTCAGTTTCCAGGAGAAGATGGATAAATTTGATGATGTCAATGCTCAAATTTTGTGTGGAAACATTCATCTGGCTTCCCAATGTTGAATTGAAATGTTTATTCTAGTCGTGGATGTTTGGTAAGGGTTTATATATATATATATATATATATATATATATATATATATCGTGGGTCAGTCTACTAAGATTTATTTTGGGCTTGTCTGTTAGGGTTTTGAACTTGAAGACACTTTAGATGGTAATGCTCTACATAAGTTGTTAAATAAAAGAAAATATAAGTATTTATTTTTCATTAATGTTCAAGAAAATTGTAGCTATATGGATCTCTATATTGATGTCACAGTTCTCATTTCTTATTGGAAAAATATTTGATCCAAACCTTTTGAAATAAATTAGATTCATGGTTATTAAATGAATAACTTGTATTCAATCTCACTAATTCTAACAAAGTAGTCCAAGCAACAAAAAAATATATTTAATAAGGAACTTTTTGTTGAAATGTAAAATATTGCAGACATGTACTCTGTTAATAATGAGGGTGAGTAATGCTTTATATGGAATCAAAATGGTTGTTAAATTTAATGATCCATTCGAAACAGGTAATATTTTATATTTTTCTTAATTATGTTTAATGTTTTCATTATCATTATGTAGTCGGTAAACTTTCAAAAAAACGTAAAGCTTAACACTCACTCAGATTTGTACTATTGCTAACTAGTTATTTCATGAGATGGATTAACTAGCTATTTCAGGACATAAAGACCATCTCAGTACTAATCCATTCTTTTTAGAATTTATTGATCCATTCAAAATTGAAGTTATTTTGAGAAAACAAAAATTAATGCAATAAAAATATTTAAAATTGGGTGCGAGATCAAATAGGCCACTAAGAAATTTTATATCAATAATTAATTTTCTTGCTAGTGAATCTATCGCTTGAGGTGTTGTAAGAAATATAAAAAGTTAAACTATTTTCATACATATTTTGTTTTTGTACTCAAGAAATTGCGCGACTACAAATGTATGAATTTTGGCGCAAAACATCTATAAGCATTGAATCTATTCAGTACCTTCATGGCTCGAGTTTGTTTTCATTTTCACGGCTCAAATGTAACTCCATGGTTATTAGGTTCCCATGTTCTGGCTAGAATGGGAGGGTGCTCACTAATAATAATTTTTTATCAGCATGGTTTATTTTTTGTGCCTATTTTTTATTTTGATTTCATGTGTTGGTGACCAATGGATGAGATCCTCACTTTCAAGTAAACTAAATCATGAAGAAAAAAATCTGGTGGTAAGTGTAAGTTTTATAGATCCAGATAGAGCGCAAATCCACATTAGGCCAATGTGATATAAATAAATTCTGTAAATTTTGGTGAACAATTTGTATAAATTCTTGTGCAAGGAGAACATTTATCTAAATTTTTTTGGAAAATTCGATAGTCACCTATTAATCCTTATTTGTTGACTATGCTTGAACCTTCACTTATAATTTATATGCATTGCATAAATCTGTGATTGTTTCATTTGTCACTTAAATATTTTGAGAGTTTGTAAAAACTTTTTTCATTTTCTGTGATATTTCTCAATGGGTATAGATTTCTTAGAAACCAGGGATAATGTGTTGTTGGTGAAAAAGTAGATTTTAGGGAAACTTGGATCACCTGCTGGGTCCTTGATTTGTTTTTTCCATATTGTTTATAGTGTTAGTAGTAGTCATTTAAAGCCTTAGGTATTGTGATAGACAATTTGTGGCTCTGCCCCTTTCCTTTATAAATGCATACCTGTAACATTCTAGAAATTTTTTTGAAGTATCAAACTTCTTGTATGAATAATTTTGATATTTATACCCCAAACTCATAGCTTTGTATTAGCATTATGGAGCACTTAGTACTTTTCGGGAACTCTCCAAGAATATCTATATCGAGATATGTCTTTTGGCAGTATTAATTATAGCATGAAGTTGTCATCGTATCCAACGTTGCAACCAATTATTGCATGACTGATTCCCATGCTTCTTTTGTTGCCCCCAAATATTTCTTTTAGCTAACCACAACATTTGGAGACTCATAATACAATTTT